>BPLR01006258.1:0-157126 GCA_021605095.1 Caerostris extrusa
TTAAAGTATCAATTCATGCATATATTTTTTTTAATTGCTATTTCGTAACACCATTTTCGTGAGGGATAACACTGACTGTAATGCAGATCGTTAGTTAGGAAATAAGGGATTTCATTATTTATATCTAATAAGAATTTAAGCATAACTAAAAAAAAAAAAAAAAATCAAACATATTTAATAACTTTGGGGATACCTGTTAGTCCTAGGCAAACAGAACAAAAACAACAGTTTCTGATAACTTTTTTTAAAATAATCTTTAATCAATAAGATCTAAAACTAAGACCACTTAGAAATTGTGCATTTCGATAAAAGTTGTAAGGTATTACTTTTTTAATGCACGGACACTTTAAATTTATTAATGGATTTATATTACATGTTTACCCCACTTTCTGTCAAAACCATACAAAATTTTTCCTGGAAGGGCTCCAAGGGAACTAAAATCAAGAAAACAAAATGCTAGCTTAAATCGTAATATTTCATTTAATAATCTCTTATACTTGACTGGACAAATAGAATATATCTGCATACACTAATAAAAACCTTCTAAAAATAAAAATTGTATGGGCAGATTACCCAGATAATTTGATTTTTGGAAATTTACCAATTCATTCATGATTAGTCATGATTCTTAAGTCGTTAAAATTCTACTCTAAAAATTCAGAATAATTTTGGTTAAGTTTAAGTCTAATAAAAACCTTTTGCAACCGAAATAAACTAGAATAATTTTTGAATGGAATGAAAAATACAGAAATGCAAAAAAAAAAAAAAGTATTAGTCAACTACGTATAGATAGGCACTTAGCAAATTTTCTGTATCAAGTAATAATGACAAATCTGAAAATTCCGATTTTGGTCATTTGTAAGTTTAAAACATATAAACCCTATGAAACAAAGCCTGACTGCCTTTTGTATGGGTTTACTTCATATAACTCAAAACTATAACACATGGAGGTCCATTTTCTTTCCAGGCACATTAAATTATCTGGCCTGAATTCAAATTCAATAAAATACTCCATAGCTATTTTATAATTAAATAAAAAATTTAATTTTTCATTGTGAAAGTGCTCTTTTAAATTATAAACTCAAAAATTTCTTACATGTAAACTGAAGTTAAAATTTTTAACATGATTAAAATATACAAGAATATCAACATCATTTTAGGACCAATTCTGCTAAATATTATGTTACACAAATTGTACAAAACTGTACTAATTACATTTTCTTTGTATAAACAGAACTTGGTTATATTTCGCCGAATCTATCTATTGTACCTGTAGAGTAGTTATATTATTCTCTTATTTTCCAAAATTCATCCTGGAATTTTTTGATTGGTAATTATTTTTTCCTACTCTTTCAATTCAGATTAACAAGAAATAAGAAGTAATTTTTCCTAATTATATAATATTCCTTTTCTGGTTTCATGTTTCATCTCTCCTTTTAATTATTACATTGGAAAATACAATTTATCTTTTAAAAACATAATTAAAATTCGAATTGAAAGACACACTCGGGGTTAGATAGCTCCATAATTTATTTAACAATTCATATAAATAATTAAATAAATCTTTCAATGAAACACAAATTAAATATATTACCACGAGAAGGAATTTTTCTCTGAATTTATTATGTTTTTAATTCAAGTGTAATCAAAATTCATGAAAAAATTTGAATTAGTTGTTTTTTAATTAGACTTATTTTTAACATCCAAATTGCGATGAAACTGAATTGTCAAAAAAAAATCTATTCAGGTTGTTAGATGGGGCTCTGAATTTAATACACTTTATCAATTTATTGATTAATTGCCTTATTTGAAATTATTTTAAATAAGTCTTTTCATGCTTTAGGTAGAGTTTAAATTGATTTATTTAATGCTTGATTTTTATTTATTCCACTTAATTTTATTCACAATTCTGATCTATATTTTATTTTAGTAGTTTTGTGTAGTAAAATTTTAGACAGGTATTTGATTGATTGATTTGTATTTTTTGATTACCATTAGTGAGTAGAGTAATGAAATAATTGATATGGTCCAATTGTAAAATAAGCTAAATATTTTTCTCCTGTAATCTTTCAGAATTATTACCCATTCAATCTTCATTAGAACCTATAAATTAATTCTAGAAAAGTAAATTTATATTCTTCTATTTATTGAAACTGAACGACATTGAGTCTGATATGTTGATAATTAATAAAAAAAGTAGTAAATTCGAGAGGGAAAAAATTTATCCGCAAATATTGATTAATTATTACAAAATTCAAAGTGTTCAATAATAAAATAAACAAATATATATATATATATATATATTTTATATATATATATATATATAAACATAATTAGTGAAAGACAAATACTGCAAAGGCAAATTAAAAATAGAAATATATACACACTTTCAAAATATACAAAAGCAGGATGGGTAACAAGTCGGGCAAGAAATAAGCAAACCCCATAAGAAATTAATTATAATACTCTAAGAATAGCTTTATCAAGCAGTATCTGATTACGTCTCAGAATAGTCTTTTGTCCATTCTCTACTTAAATTTTTCTCGTGTTTTATTCTGTAGTTTTTGTCCTACATATATACAATATATATATAGGATATTTGCCCTATATTTGTGTCCTACAGTATTATATTAGATTTATATATATATAATGTTATATGTGCTGTAAAGTTACTTTTTGATTTCAATGTTTTCAAGTCTTTCAAAATCTTTGAATTATTTAAGAAATGCATTAAAAATATTTACATTTTATCTGATGTAAAAATTGAATCTGTTTCTAGAGCTAGGTAATCAAAATCTATTTAATTTTCAAATTGGTTTGAATTTATAGCAGATTTACTTTAATTTAGATTGGTCATGTACTTAAATAAAAACTAGTTCGTTTTATTTTATTTTGATAATTTTTCCCCACACAATTATTCCCTTTCAGCAGTGACAATTTTTAAGTTGTTGTACAAACAGTGTTTTATTGTTATGTAACAAAAATATAGATGGCATATCGTTAGTGATGTTACTGTAATTATAAATTTCGTCTCAAGTTACATACTTTTAAAGAAAGATTTATCTTAAATTTTGTCTGTGTTCAAGAAAATTCTTAATTTAAATACTGTACAACAACGAAAAAAATAATTTCATAAACAGAGTTAAATATTCAGGTGACTAAAACTACTGTTTCATTCAATTTATTTTCAGTTATTATTTTTTATTTGTTTTTTAGTATTATTAAAAAAAATATGTCCATTTCCGGAAACATATAAAACATTTTAAATTTAATATATAGTGTCTCAAAATTCAAGCTAGATTTGAATTCAGAAGCATCCTAAATAGTTTGAAACATTTGGTAATGAAAGGTGTTGATTTCCTTTCAAAATACACCATTAGGCTTGGTGTCTGGGGGAATGAGCATACCAAATAATTTTCTAAAACAAATTCTCTTGTACCCTTTATTAAAAGTAGTAATTCTTACTTTAATTTTAGGACACTCTATACATCTTTATATTGTTGGAAATACTCTTGAAAAATTGTTGGAAATACTCTTGTGACATTGAAAATCATTATAGTAGCATATTGACACATGTCATATTGGAAATTATATTGTAATTTAAATAGAAAAATATTTCATAAACTACCATAATTTAAATGCCTTTTATGAAGAATATTTCTGGCTAGAAATGCTTTCACTAAAACTGTTTGGCTCATAGTTGTTCAAAAATCAAAGACATTTTTTTACCCAATCGTCTTACTTTGAGAACCATGAACCAGATATGGATACTTCTTAGTTTGTTTTCCATAGCATTACTCTTTCTGTCAAAACCATATGGCATTCCACAATGGATTTTAAGGGGACTGAATCCCCTATAAATCACTATCCGGACCGTTGACAAATTAGGGTGCTTAACTTGAAATCTGTGGGTTAGTAGAGATAACAAACTCGATCCAGAGTCATTAAGAAATTCTTAGTCATGAAATATGAATTCTGAAGTAGTTAAGACAGGAAGCATTTGTAAATACCAGTCTACGACAGGAAGAAGAGTTATTGGTGGAGGGGGAGGAGGGGGAGGGTTAGAACTTACAAATCTGTATCAACAACTAAAATCGATCAGATATCATTGATAGTTTGAGTACTACTAAATCACTATCATTCCTTAAATTCAATGACTGAAGCTAATTTATTTCTTTACTAATATACTTAAATCTATTTATAAACAAGCAGATATTTCCAAGTGATACCCTGCTTCAGTAATTACCACATGTTTACTTCGACAAGTTTTATTGATAGAAATATAAATAAAAATTTGAAAATTAGAGTTCGGAAAATTTCCAATAATAAGATGTCTTACAGTCCCACTACATTTTGTGCAACATGTTGCACAATCTCACTGAAGTCGATCATTTCATATGTCTAAGCAATTAGACATTGGTCTGTCAATGTAAAGCTGATATCTAATCAGAATTTTATGCTATGTTACTTTCATATTTTATTGATTCATAAAATAAATAGCATTTAGTATATTTTTATTGTTAGCTATGCGATATACAGCAAAAATGAAATATTTAAATATCTGAGTTTTTCCATGATGGTAAAAATGTTAGAATTTTTTCGTATTTTTAAACAAAATTGTAGCATATTATTGACAGCAAAACATTTTATGTACAATGAAATTTTTTAAGAGTAGCTATTTTGTTAATTTGATTTTAAGGAAGTTGTTTTATATCCATTAAATACGTCTGTTCAGTATTTTAATTTAGCAATATGTTTGGCAATTGAAAAACCTTAATTTGAATCTATGGAAGACATTCTGATTCATAAATAAGTTATAATTAATATATTTATTAATTTTTCGTAAATTTTGTTGGGGAAAAGGGGTACAACTTTGGGCTTAACTAATACAATTGGATATTATTTCTAACAATTAAAACATAAATTACGTTAAGGCTTAACAAACACATAAATAAAACTAAATTTATTCGTTTGGATTTTTAATTCATTTTATTTAAATTTTAAATAAGTATATAAAAATAAAAGTTATTTAAGGAATGTCAGCTCCAAACTATTGGTAGAGACGTTAGTTGAAACAGTTGTCAAATTTTGAAAAATTTTTAACCAAAAAAAAAAATATTCGACATTGTATTCTATCCACTAAAAAGTAGTTAAACTTAATTTTCACAAAAATTTTTAAAGGACAGCATCAACTAAATGGTCATGATTATCAACATCTAAAGTTTCATTTTAAAATCTATTTCTTTATCATGAAATATTTTCAAACTTCATGTCAGTGAGAAAATATGCAGATTAAGTAAAAACATTGCATTCTTCAAAATCTGCAGAATATTTATTTATTGAATGTCAAAAATTAGGTCATAATAGCTCATACCGCCCAAATAATTTGATTTAACCAAGGTAGTTTTTATATTCTAATATAAAACAAAAATGTATTTAGCTTAGGACTGATGAATTATTGATTGATGCTGTACGTTTATTTAACAAAGAAATAAAGTCAGTGGGAAATAGAATAAATAAATAAAATAACCCTCTAAAAATAAACTTAAGTCTTAATAACGCCATTTTCCACCTTAGATATTTCATTTCATGGCTCAGTAGGTGATTAGGTATATTTATTCTAAGGGGAAAAGGAAAAACAAATTATGTACTAAATCGTTTATAAACCGTCTATTTTACTATGGAGTATTTATTGAGTGAAAAATATATTATTGGACATTTCTCAAAATACATAAGAACCTGAGCATAATTGATGAACCTAATTTCTCAATTGAATACAATAAAATCTGATATGTAATCTAAACATCTTAACAGTTAATTTTATTTTTATTTTTATTGAATACATAACTTCCCCCTATATATTAAGTAATATAAACTATTAAAAATTATCTTTAAAAGTGCTTCTGAAATGTATTACATATTGGTTTAAGAAATGCAGTGCCAAATATTTAGGAAATTTATCCATATCTTTGGTGAAAAGACTTATTTTAAATCCATTTTAACGCACAGGACTCTATTCTGCTTAATCTGCAATCTTGTTATAAAATTTAAAAAGGTTCTTACCTTAAAAAAATAACAATGATAAAAAAAAAAAATAACAATACATGTAGGAAAATAGGTTATCTTGAAATTATTTATAAGCTAGATAGATAAAAGAGTTATAAAAATCTGTTCAAATATCAAGATAATAATAATAACGGCATTTGAATGAACACACAGTGGGTAGGGGAGTTCATGCTTATAAAAGCCTATTCCCACAGATTCTGGAATGCAGTGTTTAATTATTGTTCCTATAAAAGAGTAATCGATCTTGTACCTTATAATATAAAATCATTTAAAAAGGTTTCTGATCGTTTAATATATTTTAATGATAATAGAAATCGCATTAACATTAATTGATGCAGTAGAAATTGCATAAATTAATGTATAAAGGCCTATCTCTCCCAGTGCAAAAGAAAGAGTACACAGCTATTACCTGGACAAAAAGGTAATTACTTAAAAATTTAGAAATGGGTTATATTATTTTAAAATGAATAAATTAAACAAAGAGTAATAACAAAAAGAAATATAATTAATAAAAAGGAAACAAGGAGTATACATGAGTATGCTCGTTGCTCGGTTGCTCGTATATGTATATATATATATATATATATCTTATAACCTTACTTCACTTTATAACCTCATATCCTTGCTTCACCTTATACCTTATAACTTTACTTTATCTTATACCTTATAACCTTACTTCAATTGGTTTAAATTTCACTGAAATTTTTTTTAATTCTTGCTAGCGTAATTTAATAGAAAACCTTTTTAAACACAAACAAAACAATTTTTGCAATTAAATATTTTTACTACACAGACGTAAAATCTCTATGAATTTTAGTGATTTGATTAATATACCATGTACTTTTTAATATGAATACAATGCTAATTATTCAATATAAACTTTTTATTAAAAGTAGATAAAAAGATTCTGTACGAAATATTAGTGTCGATTTCACGAATATAAACAGAATTGTTTTAAAATAAAAAAATCAACATTATGATTTAAAAGCTATTTTTTTTTAAAAATATTTTCCTTTAACTTCTTAAATTCGTTGGTCTATAAACCAATGAATATATGTTTTGAATTGGTCTATAAGCCAACGAATATGTTATACTTCCAATAATTATAAGTTTCAATGCAAAATGAGACACAAGAAAAGACAAAAAAAAAAAAAATCAAGTGATTTTAACCAGTACATACGCACCTACACACAAAAAAAAAAAGAAAAAAAAATAGAAAAAAAAAGAAACAAAAAGAAACAAACAATCCATATTGATTTCATATTCAGTTTTATCTTTCCTTTAAAATATGTTATAGCAATCCATTTTTCTGAGAAACTGAAATTTTTTGAGAATGATGCCATTCATTCGATTCAATAGAAATGGTTCAAATATATCATTGAGAATTTTGAACTCAACATTATCGATAAAAGAAATTTCCATTTACTAAATGTTGTAGGGAAAATTAATTACATACTATGTTTCAGAAGATTTGAATGTTAGAAGAATAGTTTAAAAATTACTTTTATGAGAAAAAAAAATATTAACAAATTCTACAAATTTTAAAATAAACATAAAACTGAATATGTAATTAAATTACAGGATATAATTATGAAGCTACTAGCCTACTCATGAAGTAATTGTTTTTCATAACTCTATTACTTAACATTTGATATAAATCTGTATGCATATGACGGTGAATATTTTTGTATATTACTGCTACAGAATAATTCAAAATGTTTTACTACTTTTTAAAAATTTGTCTTTACTCCTCAAAGAATTTTTTTAAATTTTCTACATCAAGGGTAGTCAAAACTGCATATTTTTCTGACCAAAGGTACATATCTTCTTTTAGATTTTTCATAACAACATTTTTCTTTAAAAAACCTAATTTTTGCATATGAAAACACTTGTTTCTACTAAAAGTCGAATGGAACTATTGCCATTAAAATATTTTTATGAAATTTATTCATTTTTTATTTAAAATTGGAAACTGGTCAAAAACAATTACTCGATATATTCTTCTATATGACAGAATTACATATATTATTTTCATTTATTATCTTGATTTATTAGATTTCAAAATAAATTTTGGATTAATCAATATGAAATCTCATTATACAGCATTGAATGAAAGATAAAAAAAAAATATGTTTTTCTGATAATTATAATATTTCTATGGAACCAGTTTAATAATAATTGTATTATTAATTAATTGTATTAATAATAATTGCATTATTAATTTATAATAATTTGTATTCAATAATAATTTGTATTATTAATTCAAATTCTTAATAGGATTGTAATTTTTTTCTCTAGCTAGCGTATCAAACAATTTTATAATTCAGCTTTGCAACTATATTTGAAATCTACATCAAAATATTTTATTATACTTTTCCTTTTGTTGTTAAAAGCAAAGTAAAAATGGTATCATATATATTTAAAGAATTATCATAAATGCTTTAAATTAAAATGATTAAAATATTAACAAATGTGCTATTATTTTCCTAAAGAATTAATTTTGGACATCCAAAAGCATGACAGAAATAAAAGAAATTATTAAGTGAATTTAAAACATGATTCTCAGTTTAAAATTCAATTAATACTTTCTTTATTTCTGTCATGCCTTGGATGACCAAAATTATGATAATATATATAAATTTAAGCCAATATAAATATAAAAATTATGCGAATTAAAAATATATGAATTTAAGCCACCAGTTGCATTAAGACTCAAGATTGGACTACTTTGAAATTTGGTATCAGATTTAAAATTAATTGCTCAGCATTTCTGAAATTTTAAGAATTTTTCATTCCAATTTTTAAAAATAAACTGGAAATTTTTATTTTCAGTTTACCATTAAATGTCTTTTTAAAATTTTACTGAATTTTACTAGACACTTATATAAGGGAAATTCATAATTTGAAATGCAATTTATAAATCACACTTTGAATATCCTATCTTTAACAATAAACTTTATTTATTTCATAAAAATGTAAAAATAATTAAAATAATTTTAAATTTAAAAGAAAAGAAAGCTGAGTTTAAAAGAAAAAAAAAAACTTCCCAAGCAATTCTCATAATTTTTTATAATCTTTGAAATTAATTACTAAGTTATTAATAATAATTTTTAAAGAAATTTAAGTAACTTTAAGCAGATGCCCCCCCCTCCCCTTCGGTATGTTTGGTCCTTGGAATTTTGATTTCTCCAAAATGTTTGGAATCTCAGAAATTTATTAAGAACGGAATTTGTTAAATATACAACAGTATTATTTGCAAGCACATGCCTAGAACATAAATCCATCAATTAACCCGTCAAAACCAGAAAACCAGATGTTCTTTCTGCTAAGATTAGTAATAACTCATCTTGAAATATTATTTCAATACCAAATTATTATTATACGTTTACCACTAGCGGGATTAACAAAGTAATCTTAGCAACATACGAAGAGAGTAAACACTTAAGTGTCAAATACTAACAATTTAATCTAGTTTAGTGTATGATTGATAGTATAATTGAGGAGAGAATATGTACCTTATGTTTACACAGCAGGACTATATTATATTACGAGATGATCAAGATAAGGTAACAGTTTAAGCCGCAATGGCATCAGATTTCACAAAGATAAACCGAACAAAACGTGAAATAATCTTCTTGTATCACAGATTTAAAGTATTATTTAAGTACATTTTGCAATAATTATACATGGAGATGTATAATTTGATAAAAATATATATATATATATATATATATTATTATATTATTCATTTTATATATATAATTTATATATATATAATTTATATACACACATATATATATATATAATATATTGATAAAATAAAGCACAAATAACTTATTAAGAAACCGAATTATTTTAAAATTATTTTTAAAAATCATATGAAATAAAGTCATTTCAAATCAGGAGATAAGTAAGATTGAAAATATTAAGAGTGTTACCAGAAAAAAATGTAATGAATTTTCACAAACATTATTATTTATTTTATATATTTTAATACAGTAATTTATAAAAATGTAATGAATTTTCACAAACATTATTGATAAAATAAAAAGCACAAATAACTTATTAAGAAAGCGAATTATTTTAAATATTTTAAAAATATATGAAATAAAGTCATTTTATATAAGATTGAAAATATTAGTGTTGCCACAGAAAAATGTAATGAATTTTCACAAACATTATTATTTATTTTATATATTTTAATATATATTTATTTATTTATATATATATATATATATATATATATATATTGATAAAATAAAACACAAATAACTTAAAGATACCGAAATATTTTGAAATTATTTTTAAAAATCATATAAAATGAAGCCATTTCAAATCATGGGATAAGTAAGATTCAAAATATTAAAGAGTGTTGCCACAAAAATATGTAATGAATTTTCACAAACATTGTTTAAAGAAGCAACTATTTAGGATAATTAAAATTGGGTTTTCCTCTTAGCTTAGAACAAACAATGTGGACTTTGATTTAATTTTTTTCTTTCTTTCTGAACAATACAATAAAAAAAAAAAAAAAAAAAAAAAAAAAAAAAACTGAAAATGACTTTATGAATGAAATGGCTTTGAACGCTTTTGTATGAGGAATTCCAAAATAAATGTCGACGTTTTCGCAGAAAACAAAATTTATTTTACTCTTACTAATTAGAAATAATTAAAGCTATTGTTAAATGCAGTGGGAAAATCGAACAAATTAAATCCTGATAAAGCAAATGAAAATCTAATGCATCTGCTCCTTCACGCCTGCTTATCTCAATTAAGCAGTTAAATTAAGCTAATTAGTCATTGACTCTAGACAGCTTCCAGAAATGGCTACTTTTTGTAACCCCTAAGGGATTAACTAATCTTCTGGAAAATTCAAAAATTTTGTTTGATAGTTTAGGCACTAATTAGTATGTTGTAAAAAATATATATAATACTAAATCAATCTAATTCAGGCTCTTGATTACAATTGCAACTCTTTATTTATTAAGATTATAATCACAACAAGTGATTGCAGCGTAGCAACAAGTCACACAGCGTAGAGAATTTAAAAATTATGATATTCATGTCAATGAATTCAGCATGGATTATATTGTAATCAGGTCAAGCACCATCTATAGCACCACACACTGTGGGCTCCTCGCCGAAGGATTTATGTGTTATGAATTGTAATTATTTTATTGATAATTATATACATATATTTTTTTTTTTCTTTTTAATAGTGGGGCATTTATATTTTAAATATATTTGCCTATTTATTCAAGGCAAGCAAAATAGATATAATTCGTTGGTTTTTTTTTTTTTTATCCTTCAGTTTATTTCAGATGTCTGTCTATACTACCCTGCTATTTCTACATTAAACGTGTATTTGGCTAAATTATTAATTAAAGTTCGACCACCAAGCACGTGGAAAATTGGCAAGGGGTGAAATAGGGGAGAAAGTTGTTTTCGAAGTGGGCTTTAACTATAATAAAAAATTATTTTAATTTCAGTTATTTTATTTTATTATTTTATTTTTATTAATTATTTTATAGATAATGTATATATAATTTTTTAACAACTTTGTTTGATTTTTAAAATTGATTGGAATTTTTTTTTCATTTCAATAGTGGATACATTTATATTTTAAATATATTTACCTATTTATTTAATGCAATTAAAATAAATATAATTCGTTGGTTTCTTTTTATCCTTCAGTTTATTTCAGATGTCTTTAGTCTACACTAACCTGCTATATTTACATTAAACGTGCATTTAGCTCAATTATTAATTAAAGTTCGACCACCAATCAGTGAAAAATTGGCAAGGGGTGAAATAGGTGAGAGAGGTATTTTCGAAGTGGCTTTAACTATAATAAAAATAATTTTAATTTCAATTATTTTATTTTATTATTCTATTTTTATTAATTACTTTAATGATAATGTATATATATATATATATATATATATATATATATATATATATATAATATATATATATATATATATATTATATGCACATTTTTTCATTTATATATATATATATATAAATTTAAAAAAATTGGTTGTATTTTTTTTTTTTTCATTTCAATAGTGGAGGCATTTATATTTTAAATATATTTACCTATTTATTTAAATCAAGCAAAATAAATACAATTCGTTAGTTTTTCTTTATCCTTCAATTTATTTTAGGTACTTTTAGTCTATGCTATCCTGCTATTTCTACATTACACGTGCATTTGGCTCAATTATTAATTAAAATTCGACCATCAATCATGGGGAAGATTGGCAAGCAATGAAATAGGTGAAAAAAGGTATATTCGAAGTGGGCTTTGATTATAATAAAAATATTTTTAATTTTAAATAACTAAAATTTTAAATTATATATTGTTAAAAGAAAAATTTGCTAAAAATATTCTACAACAACTATTATAAACTTTTCCCTTTCCAAACTTGTTTGAGGTGATTATCTCTTACTATCACCTCTAAAAAGTAATCGATTTGTCCGTTTCTACAATTAAACCGGATGTTTACCTTTCCATACAATCGGTGGCTTTAACACTTAAGTAGTAGCATAAATAATTTATCTAATCTTAAAATTACGTAAAGACTCCCTTCATACTGTAATGCCGATGTTTTGCTTAGCAGCCTTTAATGGGGCTCAACTCTTAAAGTACAATCCTACTTAATATCTCATAGAAATAACTTACAATTCTATTACCCCCTACTTTTTCTTCATTTTGTATGTTTGTAGAAGTTGTTTACATCTTTCCAGTTAGGATTAATCTTTTCAAAGTAATATTAGAAATCCTAAGAATTAAAATAACATGATGTGTGAATAAGGAGACAATGGTCACTCACCCTGAAAAACAAATAAATATATTTTGCTTTGTCATAATATTTTAGGCATCAAATTTTTATATTTTAATGACACTCTATATTGGGTTTTTATAATTTAAAAAAATACGTAATGAAATTTGGAAGAAACAATGGCAAGTAATATTAATAATTTTATTTTATTCTGTGTCATCTCAAATAATAAATTTTATCATTTAATTCCGGAAATTAATTATGATATTCGAAAATCTATCTGACAGATTATAAATTTGTAAGATGTACAGATTTTAAGAAAATAAGCAAATTAATGTGTTGTTACAGATTAATATCCTACCCCGAAAGAGTTGCAGGGACAAGTATATCTGGTTGTGAAATCTTAATGGTTTTTAAATTGCTGCTGATTCATAGCATAGGAAATAACATATTTTCAAATATGGCAATGAATATTACTTTCAGAATGTAAGTATGAAACATTTGTAAGTTTACAACCTTAAAAGCTTTTTATTTTCCTTTTTATAAAGTAGGAAGTTGATCCTCATGTAAATTTAGAAAATTAGTAATAATGACAATACAGTGTAGGTAGGGTGAGGAAAAGGAATTTACATTACTCTACATATAGAAGATTCCAGACTTTGAATGGACAAAAAAAGGTAGTTTGCTTTTGAATGAGCCCTATTTGCTAACTAGTCTTTGTTATTCTTAATAACAGCATACACACTAGTGATCAAAATTGAAAAATTTTTTCCTTTTTGATCGAATGTCTCCACCACTACCAGACAGGTTGTAAGGAAATTTGGTAAGTACATTGGTTGATGTAATACATTGCAAAAAAAATAGCCACATAACAGTTATCCATGATCTTGCCTAGTCTGATCTACGCCGGAAATGCTGCCTCTAAACGCCAATGCTAATTAAACTCTAAACTTTTAATGAATCTTCTAAACTTTGTGACCTGGACTTAGGTTTTAGTCTTTTTTTGTTGTTGTTGTTGTTTTGTAGGTAAATACAATTAAAATTATATATTACAATTATTGAATATTATATAGGTTATTAAGATTATATATTATAGATCGAGACTATATAAGTTCAATTTTTGAAGATTATATATTGCAGATAAAGATTATATAAGCGCAATTATTGATATTTATATAATATGTTTTCATCTTTTTATAATATATATTTTCTTAAATTTTCTGCTATATTTATAAAACTTTTTAAAGACTATTTAATATTTTAAATGGGTTTTTTCCTAGTGTTTCAGTATTGAAAAAATTTAATATCTTTTTCTCTTGACAATATCCTTTATTCTGAGAAACCCTTAACAAAGCAAAAACCTTACTTGCCCTACGATGAGAATTGCCGAAACAAAAATCGCCAAAATATTAATATCAATCTCCAAATGAGGAAATTATACCAACTAATTTAACAGCACAATTATTAATTCATTTCCTTTCCAGATAGAAAATGAATCAGCTATCTGACTGTCTATTTTTCTTCAAACTTTTTAAAAAGCATCTTTCCTGGAAAGAAACTTCTTTTCAATTTGCAAAAACAACATATATGTCTGCCACAAGTAGCTTCATTTTTGTCTCTTTTCTTTTCATGTTTTTAAACCTTTCTAAAAACATTAACGCAATTTTTAACAGATAAAGAAGTTGTCAAAAGATCCCTTATATAAATCTTATTGAATTTCTTCCCACTTTTTTTTATATTTATTAAAAAAAAAACCCAATTATATCAAACGAATGAAAAGTAAAGATTGTGACTATCCCACAGTAAATAAACAAATGAAAAAGCAACGGGTAGAAAGAAGAATTCTATTAATTGATTCGTTGGGAAACTTGATGTAAGTGAAGCAGAATCCCGCTTACGTAACATAACACCACCGTTAATAAAGTGATTGGAGGAGTAGAAAGATTAAAAAAATCCCCGAAGTTGTCGGATGTTATGCAGTAACCATTTTTAATTGGCCTATACAAGGGTACCTTTGTGTCGGTTGTCTAAGATCTTCGTCAAAAAGTAGGTATACGGGGCGAGGTCATTGAAGCGTTAAGAGCAGTGTAATATATCACGTCTTTTAAGGCTTCTACCGCCCTTTTGAACAAACTCGACGTTTTCGGGAGGTTGTTCCGGTTAACGTGAAATGACCTCGCAGTGTGGAGGTAGTATCATCATGTGTATTTTTCTTTTTACTTTTTGATAGGGACTTGTTAAAGAGATTTGTGTTCTTGATAGAAAAACATTGCACTTAAAAGAACAGTTTTCTGTTACCAATTATTAGGATCAGTTTTTATATCGTAAAATGCCGTATTGAATTCAGTCTTTACTTTTATCTTTTGGTTTAATATTTTGTTCGAAATTCTGTGCGTTTGCAAAGAAAAATTCTTTTTATTAATATTAATATGCTAGCATTAATTAAATACATACCATAATCAATAATCGCTGTGATTTGTGCATTATATTTAAAAATTATTTTAATTACAATATTATATGATATGGATAACGATGATAAATCGTAAAGGATTTATCAATATCTTGTTATTCTGTCAAATTCCTTTTAGATTGTTCTTTGCGAAGCGTTTGCGAAGAAAAATTTTTTTATTAATATTAATATGCTAGTATTAATTAAATGCATACCGCAATCAATAATCGTAATGATAGTTTATGCATTCAATTTAAAAATTATTGTAATAAAAATATTATTTCCGCCACAGGACAGCGACATGTGATATGGATAATGATGATAAATCGTAGGGGATTTATCAAAATGTTAATATTCTGTCAAATCCTTTTTGTTTGTTCATTGTTCTGTCTTAATATTTTTAGACCTAATATTTTATTCGAAATTCTTTGCGTTTGCTAAGAAAATTTTTTTTTTATTAATATTAATAGGCTAGTATTAATTAATTATATATCACAATCAATAATTGTAATGATACTTTGTGCATTCTTTTTAAAAATTATTTTAATAAAAATGTTATTTCCGCCACATGACAGCGATATGTGATATGGATAACGATGATAAATCATAAGGAATTTATCAAAATTTTAGTATTCTGTCAAATCCTTTTCATTGTTCGTTGTTCTGTCTTAATATTTTTAGGCCTAATATTTTGTTCGAAATTTTTTGCTTCTGCTAAGAAAAATATTTTTTATTAATATTAATATGCTAGTATTAATTAAATACGTACCACAATCAATAATAGCTATGATAAAAAAATTTATTTTATTAAAACTATTATATCACAATCAATAATCGTTATGATAGTTTGGGCATTCTATTTAAAAATTACTGTAATAAAAATATTATTTCCGCCACATGATAGCGACATGTGACAGCGATAAGCGATTTGTGATTTATAACTATGATAAATCATAAGGGATTTATCAAAATGTTGGTATTCTGTCAAATCCTTTTTGATTGTTCATAAATTTTATATTCAATGTATATATTATATTATATTTATTATATTTTATATATTATATTTTATTTTTATATTAATATTATATTTCATGTTTAAAATTCAATTTTAAATTTATTTAGGGAAAAAAATCTTTTCATTTTTTATAACAGTGTATGTGTGTCAACAAATTTTTGGAAATCTTATACAAATACACATATTTTTCTTATGTATAAAACTTTATATTTCTTCTTCTAAAGAAATAATTAATTTTTTATTGTATTTAAAGAAACATTTTTATTGCAATAATCATAATTATAATAATTAAAAAATTATTACCCACAGGTTGTCAAATGCAATCTTTATAATTTTATATCGCGTGTATTTTCATATTATAATCTTAAAATAAAGAACGAAGTAGAGTCATATTTAATTCAAAATGAAGACATCAAAAACTCTACAATCCACAAACACTCTATTTCGAAGTGTAGGATTATCTAAATAGAGTTTCAAAATGTTGAATAAAATACTTTATTTTTTTTAGATAAACATTATTACATAGTTGAAGAATGTTTTTAAGAATAACTGCATAACATAAAATGTTTTTGACTGCTACAGTGGGTGTACAAAAGTCTTCGTACACCTTTATTTGCACTTAAAAAGTGTCTGAGTAGTAATTTTTTAACAAAACTAATATTCATATAGTCATTTATTTGGTATATTACATCTTATTTTATTTAAACAAAGGAATCGCTCACATATTTTGAACAAAAAACTAAATTAACTATTTATCTAACCGTATATAAAATATTTTTAAAAAAAAATCTTAGAAGAAGGAAACGGTACGGCATCAAAAAAAGTTCCGAACTGTATTAATAGATGGCGCTGTAAGCGGCATAAAGAAAGTGAATTTGGCTGCCAGTGATATTTTGAATAGAAATTACAACGTATTTGGCATGAGTTGCACATTAAACCGACTGTAATGTTCAATGTGTTTGGTTGTTTCGGTTTTTTGACGAAAAAAATGGCGTCCAAGTCATTCAACAGTTGTGACACTGTTAGTGGAAATTCCATCCACCATGGTCAGGTCATACCAAATTCGATGGGAAAAATCAGTGGAACTTTTTTTGATGCCATACCGTTTCCCCTCTTCTTTAAGTATCTTCAGTTCAAATTTGAACTCATTGTAACGAGTGGTTCTTTTTTTTTACATCCTTTTGTAAGTGGGATTTTAATTATAATTGCCCTGTATTTATCTTATTTATCTATCAGTATAAAAAATATTCAAACAGCGAAAATAATTTACAAACATTTTACAAATTATTTATTGTTTCTTCTAATTGTTCCTCCTATTAAATAATAAAGACGTATTTTTCCTTATAAATCGGCAGTGAGGGAATAATTTTTGCACTCCCTGTATATAAATGCCCATGATTCCACCAATTTTTTAACTTTAACATGCTATGTATTTTGATTCAAATAAAATTTTAAATCTAATATCATTTCATTGCATTAAATCATTTTTGATTTAAAATATTAATCAATTTACTCACCTATTTACGATTTGATGTGAGATATTTTAAAAAGTTACATTTGCACGGAATTATAAAAGTAAATTAATAAATTCATATTGCTATAAACGTTTCGTTAGAATATTAAAGATTTACTTATTTTTATTATGTGTCAATAAAAAAGCCTATTCGGATTAAGAATATTTTGTGAAAGAATTAACAATTTTACAATAAATTCATGCAATCGGAATTAAAATGCTCTTCAACAAAAGTGCAGTAATTTATAAATTATGTTGCAAAATAATTATCTGAAATAATTAAAGGATTATCTATGAAACACAATAAACTTCATATCGATTATTCACTAGTGAAAACTTCATCTTAGAAAATAAATTCCTGAAAAGCTAGCAAATGAAAGTTGACTAAGTGTGAAAAAAAAAAAAAAAAATTTGTATGAAAATTTTTTTAAAAAAATTACGGCAAAACCTAAAAGGTAAAACTAAGTAGTTTATTAAAAGTAGTTTCAAAATCAAAAGCGATAAGCAATTTCACTATTATTACTATTGTTTAAAAATAAATGTCTAACTTTAAATGAAATTTGAGGGTTTTTATTATAAAAACATGTGTACTGAAATTATTATCTTTGATTACTTATCCTAATGTGATTAAAAATTGTTCTCTCCTGAAATGCGAATACTAAATTTTACAAAGCAGCACTCTGCATTGATTTTGTAAGCTATTTGGGTTGCATAAAGAAAAATACATCAATGAATATTAGTTTACACTTTGTTACGTATGTATTTGAGTGTTGTGGTTTTCAGATCTAGATAATCCCAGACAAATTACTTTCTTCGAGATATTTAATTTCTTTAAGACAAATTAAATATATCAAATATAAATTTATCAAACCATTATCAATGTGTTGGTCAAATATTTAAAAGAACTTAACGAAGTTGTGATGACACATTATTCTATTCACATACGAGTAAAAACTGAAAAAAAATATATTTTGTTTTATATATTTTTCCCAGTAAAGTATAATATTCATAAATAATTAGTCAAGCAAACTTTAAATTACTATAAAGTTTACAAATCAAGATTTTCAAAAGATTCCAGAACTTCTTCCAATACGCTGTACAGAAACCGCCAAATCATATCACAGTATCTCTAATACATATAATCTATACCAGTCATTTCCGCCTGAAATCCTAAAACTACTAACGCCTCAAGATGGGTTTCAATTAGAGATTCACAATAGTGTGATTGTTTGAATAAATAGAAGCCGTTGTTACGTTTCATAGAGATAAGCCCGTGAATAGCCAGTCGGCCATAATTCCCCCTTACAAGATCCCATTCGATTGGAAGTCGAAAAAGGGAAGCGGCTTGTTTGGTTGTCTACCATAATTGCGCAACGGAAGAGCAGATTTCCAATCAGTAAACAAAGACGGTGCACACTTGCAGCTCAAAGCTCCGTTTATGTCACAAAAGATCCTTTCCAATGATATACATAGTTTGCAACGAGTGCCACACTCTCTCATTACTGTTCATTCTATCCTTGCTCTTATTCAATAACAGTAAGGATAGAATTTTGAAGACAGTGTCATCTATATAATAATTTTCGAATTTTTTACCGACATTATTTTTTTCTTTTCATTGATTCTATTTTTATTAATTTTTTTCTCCTAAAGCAGTTCAAAGCGTATCTTGCTTGCTGTACAATCCCAATTGGCAGATAACTGGGCAGGTGTGGGACAGGTTAAGAGTACATTTTCTTCCAGCACTGAACAGACTTATAGACAACCACAAATCGTTTCAAATCAACTGTAGTATTATATTAAGGTGGCTTGCCCAAATAATCCCACTAAGATCTTGACATTTAAAAAAATCATGAGAGATCCTGAGCTAAATTTTATTTATTTTTTTCCACCTAAAGCAGTGCAAAGCATATCTTGCTTGCTGTATTATCCCAATTGGCAGATAGCTGGGCAGGTGTGGGACAGGCTAGAGTACATTTTCTTCCAGCACTGAATAGACTAGTAGACAACCACAAATCGGTTCAAGTCATCTGTAGTATTAGATTAAGATGGCTTGCCCAAATGATCCCAATAAGATCTTGACATTTAAAAAAACCTGAGAGATGCTGAGCTAAATTTTATCTATTTTTTCCACCTAAAGGAGGGCAAAGCATATCTTGCTTGCTGTACTATCCCAATTGGGAGATAATTGGGCAGTTGTGGGACAGGCTAGAGTACATTTTCTTCCAGCACTGAATAGACTCGTAGACTACCACAAATCGTTTCATGTCATCTGTAGTATTAGATTAATATGGCTTGCCCAAATAATCCCACTAAGATCTGGACATTTAAAAAAAACCTGAGAGATCCTGAGCTAAATTTTTATTTATATTTTTCCACCTAAAGGAGGGCAAAGCATATCTTGCTTGCTGTACTATCCCAATTGGCAGATAATTGGGCAGTTGTGGGACAGGCTAGAGTACATTTTCTTCCAGCACTGAATAGATTCGTAGACAACCACAAATCGTTTCAAGTCATCTGTAGTATTAGATTAATATGGCTTGCCCAAATAATCCCATTAAGATCTTGACATTTGAAAAACCTGAGATCTGAGCTAAATTTTTATTTATTTTTTTCCATCTAAAGGAGGGCAAAGCATATCTTGATTGCTGTACTATCCCAATTGGGAGATAATTGGGCAGTTGTGGGACAGGCTAGAGTACATTTTCTTCCAGCACTGAATAGACTCGTAGACAACCACAAATCGTTTCAAGTCATCTGTAGTATTAGATTAATATGGCTTGCCCAAATAATTCCACTAAGATCTGGACATTTAAAAAAAAAACCTGAGAGATCTGAGCTAAATTTTTATTTATATTTTTCCACCTAAGGAGGGCAAAGCATATCTTGCTTGCTGTACTATCCCAATTGGCAGATAATTGGGCAGTTGTGGGACAGGCTAGAGTACATTTTCTTCCAGCACTGAATAGATTCGTAGACAACCACAAATCGTTTCAAGTCATCTGTAGTATTAGATTAATATGGCTTGCCCAAGTAATCCCATTAAGATCTTGACATTTGAAAAAACCTGAGAGATCCTGAGCTAAATTTTTATTTATTTTTTCCATCTAAAGGAGGGCAAAGCATATCTTGATTGCTGTATTATCCCAATTGGCAGATAACTGGGCAGGTGTGGGACAGGCTAGAGTACATTTTCTTCCACCACTGAATAGACTTATAGACAACCACAAATCGTTTCAAGTCATCTGTAGTATTAGATTAATATGGCTTGCCCAAGTAATCCCATTAAGATCTTGACATTTAAAAAACCTGAGAGATCCTGAGCTAAATTTTTATTTATTTTTTCCATCTAAAGGAGGGCAAAGCATATCTTGATTGCTGTATTATCCCAATTGGCAGATAACTGGGCAGGTGTGGGACAGGCTAGAGTACATTTTCTTCCACCACTGAATAGACTTATAGACAACCACAAATCGTTTCAAGTCATCTGTAGTATTAGATTAATATGGCTTGCCCAAATAATCCCACTAAGATCTTGACATTTAAAAAAAAAAACATGAGAGATCCTGAGCTAAAGGGAAGACCACTGATTAAATGGTTTGATGGCATTGAAATTTTTTTTTAAATTAAGGATTGGATAGTTACTGTAGATAGAAGACGTTGTAAGGAGCGCGTGGTTGAGGCAGCTGGAGTCTGTAAGCGGTTGTTGAGCTTATGAAGAAGTGAATAGACTATAACTGAACTAGTAAGTTGTGGGGATTTTTTTTTCCCATGACAAATCTGCTGAAACTCTGAACTTGTATGAATTGATTTTATAATATATACAATTAATGCAAATATTAAATTTTTTTTTTTAGAATTTTGATATATTCGGAGGATTTTTTTTTCTAATGTTGGGTTAAATAAATTTCTTTGAAATATTCATCTGATTTTATAATAATTTATTTTATTATCAATAAAGTTTTTAAATTTTCACAATTTTTTGTTTTCCATATACTGTAGCATTTTTCCCACAAAAAGATTTATAGCATTTCGTTGCCAATAGAGAGGAATGAATATTCTTTAACAAGTACATAATAGCAACCTATCACTCAAATATGACAGCAGACAAACAATATTGCGGGTAGTTATATTACATGCAATTAGTGTTTTGTACTAATAAGAACAACATATAGCTCAAATCTGATAGCAAATAATTATTGTCATGAAATTCGCGAATGTCTGTTCGACCTTCACAGGTCGAATCTAGTACAGATGGAATATGTACTACGCCATGAGTTGTTGCATTATGATTGGTGATAGACCATGGACTGAGAAAGTGCCGACACCAATGAGAAGTGAGGGAAGGTGACCCCACTTGAGTTCTGCGACGAATCGACATGAAGTGTTGTTTTTCTTTTTTTCTCTGAAGTGACTAAACAGGACGGAGTTTCCCCTTGTTTTCAAAGTGAGCCCCTTGGGGTTTCGTGTATCACGCCTGTGATAATTAATGCCTGTCGCAGACCAGGTGATATATATTCGTTGTAGATTGACTCTGAAATCCTCTGACCTTGGAATGTACTGCACTTGTGTATCAAATTTGTATCTTTAATTTTCTATAAATAGAGTTATATATATATATAATACTATATATAGCACTATATATATATATATATATATATATATATATATATATATATATATATAATGCTTATAAATAAAAATTAAATACTCCCATGAACCTGAAAGTGACCCTCTTCTTGAAGCTAGGTTTAGTATAGGCCGAGACGTTACAATACATATAGAGATTTGTCCCATGTATATGAAAATCTTTCCCTTTAGGAATGTCCTTAATTAACATGGTTAACACAATCCTTTACATGTCCTTACCATCATTTTTCCTCATGTGTAAACATGATATTGTCTTGTGTCAGTAACATCAGCAAAAAAAGTGAAGTTTACAAATAAAGCTGATATTTGTAAGATGTGAACAGCAGATCGGCGATTCAAAACTCCTAATATGAAAGAAAAACTTTATAAATCTCAATAAAAAGGGATCTCTGAAATGATTCGATTCATTCTGATTGAATTCATAACATTTTATTTGCCAAAAATACACGGAAAATCAGATCTGTATAATTAAACAATTTAACCCAATTTGGTAACTGAATAAACTAGGAAAAGCTTACTAAGCTACTTAAGATAATCTTCTTAAAGCTTAGTTAATAGAAAACTATGACTATGTTACAACTTTTGTTGGTTATTGTATTATTCCTGTCATTATTCAACTTTGTTGACGTTCTTGTAATATAATGATTATAGTCCGAGCAAAGATTGCGTGGAAGGATAAATATCCTGTGTAATGTTGGAAACGGATGGATCGATTAATTGTTAGGGGTACTAGTCAGATAGACATAGCGCAAAACTGCTTTAAAAGAAAAAAAAAGTATAATAGTTAGTGTGAAACTTTTTTCATGTAGTTTGTTTAATATTGTGTAATCTAAAATTTTAATTAATAAAATTCATTTCAATACAATTAAAATTCTCCCTAAAAGACATTTCATTCCCTATAACTCCGCTCTTTTTTGAACCCGCCTGGAAAACAGCTAGTTTCCAAATTTAGACAAATTTGCCCGCCTGCAAATTTTCCACGCTATTAGTGATCCCTCTATACTTTTTCTTGATGGATTGGGTTTATTTATTTATTTTTGAGCATCGGCGATCTTTTTGTTTCACCTATGTATGCTACGAAAAGCTTACAGGCGTTAGGACATTAAGGTGGGAATGGTCCGAATTTGTGTATCGTATTAAGAAAAACTCGGAAAACTTCCACCAGGTGGCCTTATATTATTGATGCGAGACTCTTTACACACGTTGTTACAATCGCCCTCGAGTCTCCTCATTTCTGAAAACAATGACTGCAACTGACGCCACTAGTGGATTCGAACTGTATACTGCATGCTAACTGTGCTCGTCGTAGTTGTTGTATTTTATTGATATTCTTGTAATAAAGAGAAAACTTATATTTACATTAAAATTTAAAAACGTGGCACAGTTACAAATCCAAACACTCTTATTATATTTTCGATGGATGTTCACGGATTACACATGTTAAAGTGAAATTTTTAAACGGATTTCATTTTTTTTTTTTATTTGTCTCTTTCTTGTCTATTTAATTTTTTTTCTATTTATTTAATTTTTCAACATATTCTCTTTTGAACACTTTGCGCCTCTTTCGTGATTGTAGAAGCGCTTTGGGAATAAACCTTTGGAAATGTCCTCTTAAACTCAGTTTGGCAATCCACAGTTATACATTTTCGTTTTAACTGAAGAAAAGGAATCTTTTCATTAACAACATTAAATTTAAGCAAGTGGAATTTAAATAATATTTAATTTTTATTTTTTATTTCAAAAATAAAAAATTAATTCGATGTTTGAAGATAATTCTTTCTTGAAGAAAGTTTTAAAAGTGAATATGTCCATATTTGCAATATTACTACAGATATAATGAATTAGTTATAACTGTGAAAAATATAATATTTCGAATATAATATTCATTTGATATTTTAGCAAGGAAAAATATTTATACAAACTGAAAGTTCTTGAAATTCAAGAATATTTGTAACTTTAATGTAACTGTTTCTTCAAAGTAAAAAAAAAAAAAAATTGGAACATTGGTCTATTTATTAGATCACAGTTTGGTCACATTGATCTAAATTTAAAATCAGCATCATATAAACGTCCTCAGTTAAACATCACAACAAAACATTCAAATAGTGCATTTAGTATTAATTAATTGACTTATAGCTCATTGATAGTATATGAAGATAATTTATGAATCAAAAGGGATTCGATTTCTGTTGATAGTGTGCGTTGCAGTACTTTCAAGAAAAAAGGATATTCAATAATAGTGAATGTCTTCATCTTAAAAATATAAATTTTGGGTAATAAATTTCATTTTATGGTTTTCTCATATTTTGGTTACTATATTATACCTATATTATTAAAATTATAACAATAAATTGTTTATAACTGCAGTACAAGAAGCTCTGAGATGAAGTTTATTTCTTATTGTAGAAAATCCACCAGCCTTTACGAAGTTTCCATGTTAAGGATCTGTACAGAACTTTTGTGGGTCATGAGAATTTTTTTATCGTTACTAATGAGTAAGATCTTTCATTATTGTAAAATTATTATTAACATTAAAAGTTTTAAAATGAAAAAATTAAGCTTAATTTAAAATAAATAAAATTAAAATTATTTTTATAGATAAAGAGAAAAAAAGATGTAACATTGGTTAAGTCTTTCATTCTTGAGGTAGAAGAAAACTAATTATGTCTTCTAGACTAACATCAGATAGATTTTTGATATTGTTAAAATAAAAGATCGATTAAAAATCAAAACTTTTGCCTATTTAAGTACACTCATGTCCATAAATTAAGGATAATTTAGAATCACACAGAAATTGAACTCTAAAATAAAAATTTCACCTGTATAATTATCACACACATCTTGAAGAAGAATATCCAAATTACAGGAAACCACCAGATGGCGCGGATAGTACGTCACAATGACAAGAGTGTAAGAGAGGGGTATATAAGGAATGGTGGCAAAGAAGTAAAATTGTTCACAAGCGCTTTAAAAGCCTTTCAGTGCAATAACCGCATAGTTATGGCACAAAGGAAGCATTTGGATGATTTTTTTTACGTGGTAGAATTATCGGACTACTGGAATGTGGACGTACCCAGCTGGAAGTATCCGAGGAACTTGGAATCGCCCAGAGTGTCCTCTCCAGGCTTTGGCAACGATTCCAAGAGGATGGTAATGTGAGTAGATGTTACAGCACAGGTCGCCCCCGAGTTACAACGCCGAATGAGGACCGGTATTTAGCAGTTACTGCCAAATGAAACAGACGGAGCACAGCATCAGACCTGTCTCGTCAGCTCTCTTCAGCTACCGGTACGACAGTTTCAAGGCAGACCGTGTACAGACGCTTAGGGCACATTGGTCTATATGCTCGTAAGCCTGTGAGATGTGTTCCACTTACCGCAACTCACTGTCGCCTGCGATTAACCTGGAGTAGAGAGCATGCATTGTAGACACCGCAACAGTGGTCTTGTGTGATGTTTTCCGACGAGTCCAGGTTTAGTTTGCAGTCTGATTCTCGCCGGACTTTCATATGGAGAGCGCCAGGTACCCGATACCACCAAGAGAACACCGTTGCGGTGGTGCAGGATGGCTCGTTTGGGGAGGAATTATTCTTGGTTCCAGAACTGACCTGCATGTTCAGAGTGTAACGATAACAGGCCACATCCATCGGCATGTCATTCTGGAACAACATGTACGTTTGTTTCGGGGCGCCATGGGTGCTGAATTTCTGTTTATAGATGACAACGCCCGTCCTCACCGTGCAAATAAACATGCCTTCAATTGGAGGATATCACCCGTATGGATTGGCCAGCATACTCACCGGACTTGAATCCAATAGAGAATGTGTAGGATATGTTTGGCCGACGAATTGCAGGCCATCAACCCCCTCCCTCCTGTCAACCGGAACTTCGGAGGGCATTGCTTGATGAGTGGTGTAATATTCCCCAAGATCAGATTGATAATTTGATACTCAGCATGCCTAGGCGTTGTAAGGCCTGTATTGCATCGTCCGGAAGACATACTCTATATTAACCATCTTACTAACCATGTTATACTGTTTTTTGTAAATAGGTTCTTTTTTTAAATGTTCTCCAGGGAGTAAAAATCGCAATTTTTATTAATTATGTCAAACATATAGCATCTTTTTTTGCTCTTTACCTTTTGTTTAATAAATAGACTTTACAAATAAGTCAAATTTGTTTTGCTTCTGTCTCTTTCTTTGCCTGAACTTCATTATCCTTAATTTATGGACATGAGTGTATATAGGAGTATGGTAGTCAGATTTCATCTAAATAAGTGAACATCTTTGAACTAATAAATTTTGAAAAGAAATTTTAAAAAAATAGTGTTATTACCTTCTAGCTAAAAATTTATTCTAAATTAAGGGGAACTTTTTATATTCAAATTTTCTTTTTCAAAAACAGTTATTCTGGTGTATCCTGGATCCGCTTTACAAAGACAGTCTGAATCTGCATTTCTAACCAGACTAAAATAAGATATCAAGCTCCTTAATGAAAATGGTAAATACACTTTTCATTGGATTCCCTCACATGTTGAAATAATGGAAACAAAAGGGCAGGTCTTCTGGCAAAAAAAAAAAATGGAACAGAAAAAGTACCTCGCCAGTGTTCTATCCCCTCTTGACTCTTTTAGGAGAACTATACGAGACAAAATTAAGCCATCGTATGTTAGTGAATTATTATCTAACACCAAAGGAAAAATCTGGGAGACAACAGGAGATGACAGGAAAAATTTAGTGGAAAAACTCGCAAAGCGGTTGTTGCCAATTATAGATTAAGAACTGGACACAACTGTCTGGCCGAATATCTGGCAAAATATGGATTGTGAACTCTTATATATGTGTCTTATGTAAGACAGAGAAAATGAATAAACCCCATATACTTGTTTGCTCGGGACTGGACTCTAACTTACATTAGAATGGTGATTTACGTGCCCTTTACTGGAGGACCAGATAAAACATGTCCTGATCACGCGGACTTTTATTATGGTGCTTCTAGCTTTTGAAATTTTTATCCTTAGAACATTTAACTTGTTTTTAATTATTTTTAATTCCTTTTGGGCATTTTTGTTTGGAATGTCTGGTCTTTTCCTTTGTAATTTTGATATGTTTATATATTCATTTTGTTTCTATTGTAAGTGGCCAAATTTGTATGGACTGAGTTCCAATAAAGCTATAGGTAACAACAACATATTAAAATTTCTTTATTACAATAGATTTATTTATTCAATAAATAATATTTTTTCTTTTAAACAGTAGTTCTAACTTTTGAAATTTTATTGGTTTATTCTTTCTGAATTGGATCATCCATGTATTTTTATCTAAAGATTCGTTATTTTTTTCTGGATAAAACTTTCTTAGGATTTTCAAATTCTTAATTTAATTCAATAAATTCTGTAATTAATGTTTTAATAAGTGGCATTTGATAACTTGATGCCTAAAATTGACAAATGATATTGGCAAATGTACATTATTCTGTTATCATATCATATGCCAATGTCAAATAAAAAATTAATTTGAAATTAGCGATTGTAAGGAAACATACAACATATTAGCTTAGAAATAAAACTTCAAAGTTACATCTCCAAACTACACTTGTTCAGTTTCAAACGAATTAAAAGTAATTCCCCAAGAAACTAATGCTTACCTTTTATTAAGAATTTAATCGGATTCATGGACCACAAAATCTATTGAAACTTTTACGGGGATCTTCATAGGTTAATTATTAAATTACCATTGGCTGCTTTAAAGTATAGGGCCACATTTAAATTCAATTCCTGAGCAATCATTGGTCAGACGAGAGAAAAAGGGTGAACCCGTACCTCGCGAATTTCCTTGAGCAAAAAGAGTTGAAAGAGTGTCTTTCTTTCTCCGTCGATAATGGAATTATAGCGACCCAGAGTGTATTCAATCAGTATTAGCGGTGGAATCTCCAAGCGCTTTTAGCGGCATTGCATCAGAGATCATTATCTCTAGTGGAACGGAGAGGGGAACAAAAGAGAAAAAAGAGATGGAAAGAGTGAAACCGAAAATTGATGGTGGCTGCGAAATGTGGAACACGGAATATTCGCTTCTTAGTGGTGATGAAGCGTAAGCTTATTGGATGGCAATTAATGGGCCTCCATTTAAACATGTGCTTCACTAGGTTTAATTTCAGGAATCTTTTCGGTCGGCGACAGAGCTCTGGTAATAGGTAAGCTTATGGAAATGGGAGAGGAATTTGGAAACTGGAGAAGGGAGATGACTTCGCGTGAATCCGCTCGAGGAAATAATGGAGCCGTGATAAATTAGCGATGAATTCCTAATTGCAGCTTATTCTTTTGTGAGTCGATTTCCACGTCACTGTAAATACATTGAATGTCTTTTGGCTCAGGCTGTGGAGATGATCCTCTGCAATTGAGCTCTCCGTTTAATGTCTTCTTTCCGTGTTTCTGTAATGGGTTAAAGCTTTCAAAGAGAAAGATACTTAGAACAGGTAGAGTCTATCATTTGAAACAAAGAACTCGAAAGGATCTGGACAATTAAAGAGTTTTCTTTCGCGTGAACGACTTTATAAGAAGTATTTAGCATGAATATTTTCTTTATACAGGAGAAAAATATATAATTCTGCATTTCTTGTTTTATGCATTTCTTGTTTTGTGCATTTCTTGTATGCCAATAACTTCAATGATTTTTACCAAACACTACTTTTACATTAAATTTCCTGTACTTAAGAATTGAACTATAAGAAAGGCGACTTTAATTTAATATCTAGTTAACGGAACAAATGGAAACACGTTTTTTCGTTTTTTACAAAAGTTTATTTTCAATTTAATCTAAAAAATAAAAGTTTGATGAAGGGCACTAAGAACAATATCGAATAGGTATTTATTATATTAAAGTATTCATGAATTAATCTGTGAGTATATCCATCACTACATCGAATCCTTTCTTATTTTTATTCCTTAATGTTTAAACTTTTTATAAGTCAGTGTTATCCCTTATATGTAAGAAAAATTATAAAACTTTTTCCAGACTTCTACAAACCAAACATACCACCTTTATCTATCCAGAGTAATTCGGTCGTATCTTTTCTATAAGTAAATCCAGAAAAGTTTAAAATATCAGAAACCTCATAGTATGATAATTGGGAACCTCTGGGAATTCCTCAAAACTAGATGTTTTTCAGGATATTAGGATTCAACGGAAATGGATTGTGAAGACATGAATTGCAATGGACGAATTGATATTGAATTAATACGAATTCATAATTAACTTATATTAATTCAATATTATTATATTTAATACTTTTAAATTAAACTAAACTAATTACTAAAAGCACTATTTTTAAATTAAATTGATTTTTTTTTTTTTTTCATGCACTGTTGATCATTAAAATTGTAACACGATTAGGATCAAAAGATAACAAATTTATTATGATTTATTAAAATGAAATGTAAAATAAAATTATTATGATTCATACAATTTAGAAGTACGGAACAACGAAGATCAACAACCATAGTAGCTTTTCATTGTAGGCAAAAATAAATAGCATTAATTATGCCTGAGCATAGAGCCATGATTATGGATCTCAATTTAAAACTTTTGGATGTCAGCATTACTTTTTTAAACAATTTCAAAAAATAGATATATTTAGAGCCTCTGCATAACAAAAAGAATTTCACTTTTATTCTTTTATAAAATAAATCCTTTTACTAAATGAATAAAAATCGTAATATGATACTTTGTTTATGTGTTTTTAGTGAAAAAGCCAAAAATTAAAGGAAATAAAAAAAAAAAAAAAGGTATATTAGATTTGAAAGTTTGATTGGGTTTGTCGTTCTACGGTCATTTTGTGCACACTTTGGGCTAAATAGACAGGAACCTACAGTTTAACGTGGATTCCGTACCACTAAAAACTTTCATGCCACAGCCAGGATTCGAATCTGAAGTTTGTGATACCAAAGCCAGAGTTAGATTTGAAAGAGATGAAAAGAAAGAGATTTGCTTAAGAAATATAAAGCCCTAAATATAAAACTATCAAAGTGCAATCAATCAATCAATTTACATTAGCCATAGAAAAGCAAATCCAAAATGGATGAATTTTAAGGAATGAGTCACGGAAATTCACCCTTAACTTGGATTCCTTGAAATAAATTCATTATTTTACAACAGCAAAACATCTGCTAACTTTTATTTTCTAAAAAAAAAAAAATGGTTTTATTAGAAAAACTTGCATAAATTGACTGATAAAAATAAAAAATACATAAATATTTTTCAAAACATTAAATAAGTAAATAATTTAAACTCATTTGAATAAGTAAATAATTGAAAAAATATCTCATAAAAAATATATCGGTTTCAAATACCATTTCTCTGGATTTTAAAAATATTTTGGAATTAAAAGCTTTTGTATTTAATTGAAATTCCTATAATAATCTGGAAATTTGAGGAAGTTTTTCTATAATAAAATGTAACTTTCACACAATAACAAATTGTTAATAACAATTTTTTTTTTTTTTTTTTTTGAAATTTAACACGATAAAAGATTTTGCATACATTACGTAAAATAAAATCGATACATTAAAATAAATTTACTGTAATTTTAGTAAGTACGAATGCAAGCCTTTACCACTAGACAAATATATTTTGGGATTCATCATCAATTTGATTTAAAAAAGAAAAAGAAAGAATGAACCCTGTAACTCTTATCAAATTAAAACACACAAATCTTAAAAATATTCGCTTCATTCTTAAAGGATACAGAAACATCTTTTGAAATTTTATTCACTGTTTTTTTCTATATTTTATAAATCGTTCAACAGAGTTTTTTGTTATTTTGATGCTAAAGTGTCCAATACATAAACCTAGTGTCCAATACATAAACGTATAGAGGCTTGTGGGTGGTTCATATAGAGGAATTGGGTTTAGAAACGGATGTGGCAGTCTCCGCTTTTCTTTTGCTTTCACATTCCGATGAATTTCGTGATTTTTGTGCAACATTCGGTGAAACTCAAAATCGAATAGCTAAAATGAATAATCTCTAAAGTTTAGATGACAGAATGAAATGCAAATCGTGGGCAGATCGGAACCAGGTTAGTCTCAATTACAAATGACTAAAGAATGAAATATGACATCCAATTCGCGACATCCATGACATCACGACCAATATGACGTCCAACCAGACTCGTGGCCCAGTGGTAACGTTCTCAGCTAACTTGCAGGAGGGCATAGGTTCGAATCTTCTGTAGCATTACTGTATTCATGCTGCCAAAAACGAGGACGATTAGGATATGTGTAAGAGTGTCTCCATCGATAGTCTGATTTTCGGATTTTCTCCCATATATCACTCAAATACGGGGCAGCTACCCCTAAAATTCCTTCCGGAAGGCACTGTATTCCCCTCTTCCCCCGTCGGTGAGATGTTCGGGGTTCATAAGTGGTACAGGTGGTCCATCCGTGTTTGTCAAAGAAAAGAAAAAGCATAACATCGCGAGTAACTTATGTCGGTTTTAAATCTGACCTTAACAAACAATTAAAAGGTTTAAAATCTGTCCATCCGTAAAAAAAAATATCCTGAGTAAGGTTTTCCAAAAACCAAGACAGCCAATAAAGTTCATTACAGCGAGACGTAACAGAAATATAAAAACTTCTCAGTTCTTTATAAACTTTAAGGGGAAACACGAACCAAGTTTCAAAGATTGCTTCTTCTAGAATAGTACACGAGAAATTTCTGTTGACAAAAAAAAAAAAAAAAAAAAAAGAAAGAAAGAAAACTTGCGTTTCTACGCACAGGAGATTCAGTTTAGCATTCAACAGAGAGCATCGACTTTTATCTGAGATAAGTGGGAGATCGCTCTATTTACCCAGAAGGTCTCAGTTAAAGCTAAACACTTATTGTCAACTTACATTCATCTGGTGAGAAGCAGGAGCCTAATACCTGCTTTTCAAATCTTCAAAAGAGAGACTACTATGGCTGTGGATATTTGATATTTTAGTCAGGCATCATGTTGAATAGGTGAGCAAACCTCCATGTCTTTGGAAGAACTGCTGGGAAATGTAAAAAGAACTGCTGGTTACCCCTTAAAAATTATTTAATTACATAAAATTATTTTGATAGGGAAATGTAGAAAAAATGAGAAGACCTATACCCTTTAAAGCATATTTGGGATGCTCATGGGCAATTTTTCAGGGCTGCAGTTACCCCTATTGCTAGAGGGGAAAATTATTTAATGCAAAAAGACAATTATTAATTACTTTCTTTGTTCTATATATATGTGAAATTTTATAGTGGAGTTAAAAGATTAAGGTAGAATAATTATAAACTCTGTAATGGCTGATTAGTTTATTTTCTATATTTCTTAATTTAAAGAAATGGGTTTGGGTAATGTTCAAGATGAAAAAAAGTTAGTTGATTATTTTAATTTCTTTAACTTCAAATAAAAAGGTAAGACATTGAATTTTTGTGCAAAGGACGAAGGAAAGAAAACAACCATGGAATAATTAACATGTTGAGATGACTAAGATGATTGAAATGAACCAAATTAGAGTAATTGATTATTACTATTTTTTAAAGAAAATGGGTTTGGGTAATGTTCAGTTGATTATTTTATTCAAGTTCATTGTCAGGAATTAAGCCATACAAGAAATTGACTATCTACCATATATTACTTCTTTATCAATAGAATCCGTGCAACCATCAAGTCTACAAACATTTAGAATAATAAATATAATTCTGGTGCATTAGAATTACCTTATACAATGGAATATATGATTAAAGAATGTTAATTCGAATATAACGGTAAAATTATGATGATCTTATTTCTCTTTTTTAAGCATCACATAACTCATGGTAGTCATGATTTATACGTGTTAAAGCAGTGACCTCTATTTGTAGCACACTTGGACATTTCTTTAGTATGCTTTTGGTGCTCCTTCGTTGTCTTTAGATCATACGCATTAAATATTTTCAATATTATAATTTCAATCCATTTTTAGAGTTAGTATGTAACATAGGAATTGATCCGATTCGATTCCCACATGAATTTTATACTGCAGAGTGATTGCTGGTGGTGTACACTTGCCAGAAAAAGTCTGCGTACAAGCACATAGCAAATAATCAAGAACGAAAAATTATATTTTGAAAATGATAATAATTTTATATTGTATTTATTTTATTCCTTACACAATTCATTAACTTTTTCATAATAATTTATGAAATATAACACACGTTGTGTTTAAGAAATAACAATTGAAATAAAAAATAACCCAAATTGCTACCAGTAAAAGTTTGCGTACAAAAATAAATATAATGAAATGTGCAAATAAAACTTCAATTAACTTTAACCACTTGCTCAGTTTTATTAGATAGTAGTTAAAATATTATGTTTTCAAGATTTGTGGCAAGTAAATCACAATGGATTTAAAAGGAAAGGAGATTACTCCTGAATAAAGAAAGATCATCATAAAACTTAGGAATGAAGGCAAAATTTTCGGGAAATTGGCAAAATTGTTGGAAGAACTCATTCCTCTATCCAAAGAGTGATCAATAATTACACTTCATCGAAATCTATAATCTCAAAGCCACGTTCTGGACGTCCATCTAAGCTGACTGCCCGTGAAAAGAGATATGTCTTCATGTCCGTACGTTCAAATCCACGTATAAGTGCCTTTCAGATTGCAAATGACGTTAGACAGAGATTAAAAAAACACTCCATGAAGACACTATAAGAAAATTTTGAAAAAGGCTGGGTATCATGGCCGTGTTGCTCGCAAGAAGCCACACATATCAGCTGTGAATAGGAAAAAGCGTTTACATTTTGCAAATGAGTATGTAAATAAGTCTCCCCAATTTGGGAAAAAATACTATTCTCTGATGAGAGCAAGTTTTGCATATTTGGCATAAAAGGACGTAAGCTGGTGTGGAGAAAACAAGGCACGGCTTTTGAGAAGCAGAATCTTGTGCCTACAGTTAAGCATGGAGGAGGTGGTATAATGCTCTGGGGTGCATGGCTGCCAACGGCGTAGGTCGTCTAACTTTTATAGAGTCGACATTAAACCATATGGGATATATCAACATTTTAAAAGAAAATTTGAAACAGAGCACACAGGACTTGAACCTAGGAGATGACTTTTGGTTTCAACAGGACAATGATCCGAAGCACACTGCCCATAATGTTAAGCTCTGGCTTCTGTACAATATCAAAAATCAATTGCATTCTCCTCCTCAATCGCCGGACTTAAACCCCATTGAGCATTTATGGGACCTCTTGGAGCGAAAAATTCGACAGCACAAGATTACCTCAAAAGAAATGTTAAAGAGAGTGATAATCACAGAATGGAATAGCATTTCTTCTGTGGAGACCTCCAAACTCGTCCATTCTATGCCCAAACGATTAACAGAGGTTCTCAGACGTAAGGGTTATCCAACCACCTATTAAAGTTTAGTTGAAAGCCAATGGAAAGTATTTTTTAATGCTTTTTTTTTCATCTGTACGCAGACTTTTTCTGGCAGCTATTTCTAATATTCCTTATTTTAATTGTTATTTTTAAACACAAATTGTGTTGTATTTCTTTAATTGTTATTAAATGCTAATGAAATGTGTAAAGAATAAATTAAATACAATATAAAATTAATATCATTATTAAAACATGATTTTTTTTTTTCAATTTTGAATATGTGCTATGTGCTTGGCAAGTGTATGTTACAGCCATTGCTTTCAAAAATGATTAAATTCAGGGAAGATTTTCAAAAGTGTGAGTGTTTCTTATTAATACGGATTGTCTGGAGTTTCTTTTAGAACTTGATCCCAAGCCACTCACTTAGAATCAGTTGCACTGTCAATACTACCATACAAGCTTATGCAGATGATTTATTTTTGCTGATCGTCTCAACTCTTTCAAAAAGTCTTTTTGATATTCTATATGTTGGAGCCAGTTGATTTAGTACTGAAAAGGATAGCGATTTAGCAATACTGAAAAGAATAATGATTATCAGTCTTAGAGTGAGATCTTTTGATTAAAAGAAGAAATTTTCTACCATCAGGATTGCCCATTCAGTCTATCCACTTAAATATACCAACGCCATATTCATGGACTTCATATTTTCATATTCGGTTTCATACTTTACTCCCGGAATGAGGTCTACCTCCTGTATTTTTAATCGGACTCGTCTGCTCTGTCGTCCTGGCATTAAATCTTGTCTGTCCTCCTCGAACCACAAAGAATGGTTTTTATGGTTTATGGACTTTTTGTGTCCATTCTCCTAGTAGACATTCCATTGTCGTAACATTCGATTAATCTTCGTTCGTTGAATTTCGAAACCAGATCCTCTACTTCGGAAATCTAACTCGTTGGCTGCCAGGGTGCTCCGGTTCTTATTACATTAAAAACAATGAGACTCTACTTAAAACTGGGCTTCAAACTATAACTGTTAGCAAAGACTCCATCCACAAATTCTTGGAGTTACTGATACTGTAAGGAGAAAAGAGCAAACTTGAAAATGCAAAGCAATTCTTTATTGTAATCATTTCAAGACTGCGCACAGGGATCGTTAAATCCAAACGTTAATAAATGTTCCCAATACAGACTCTGTATGGAATTATTTTTGTCTGATGTTTCTTTTATCTCAACCGAGAAAAATTTATCTAATCCATTTTAGTAATCTTTTACTAATTACTACTATTATTATTTGAGTAAAAATGCATATAAATGCACTCAGTGTACATATAAACATATAAAATGCAATACATATAAATATTACTATATGAGTATATAATATAATCTCTTACTATATGAGGGATAGTATTATATAGAATGATATTGATAGTATTATATAGAATGATATTGATATATGAGTGACAACTTTCAGTGATCTCTTGCAATCAACTTTATTATTTTTTTTAGTGAACAGACAGATTTCAGACATGAAGTGGTTAAATTTGGACTGCATACTACTTGTTACTGATACTACTACCATTACCCTGTATAATAATCAGGTACACGTTGATTCAGTGTACTTGTCACGAAAGTGAATATGTAGCCGAAAAGAAAATCTAATTCATAAGATTTTCTTCCTGTTAGTATTATCAAATGCAAGTTACTTTATTCTGAAGGCATGTGCGACTAAATCGACAGATTTGCTACAAATTCAACGTTACCCAGGAAGCACAATGTTAATCCTACTAGGCGGACCCTACATTTTTGCTACTGCAATTATATCAAATGTTTGAGGCGATCGTGAATGTTCCTACCATACTCTTTGAGACCAATGGTAGGATTTTCCGATCTACAGATTTATCGTGCCCTTTATTGAAGTAAACATGTAGATTTTCGGTTCAGTTTAGATATAGTATTTTAAACAGAACTCTCACCAATTTTGAAATAAAAAAAGTCTCAATTTCCTTCATTGTCAACTTGTGTAGCAAATTTTTAATATTTTTATATTGAATATGGACTTCTTTTTTGTCATTAAAATTTTGCTTATTTGAAACATTTTTCCCATGGTGTTTTGGAGCAATTAATATTTTTCTGATTCTTGTTTTCTCTTCTGATTGTTTCAATGAATATTTTTTTTAATTTCACTTCTTCCTGCATTTATCACTTGTATAATGTAATGTTCTTCTTTTCTTTTTGCATGTATTATTGCCTTCCTGTCTCCTTCAGTAAACCATTATATTCAAACGCTTTAAATTCCATTTTATATTTTACTATGGGAGTTAAAGTAAAATATAAAATGGAATTTTGTATTTTACTTTTCTTGAATTTTATAATTTTATATATTACTTTTCTTGAATTTTATATTTTACTTTTCTTACTTGAATTCCATAAATATATTGCTACGAGTACTTCTTATCGTAGAAGATCTCAGTAGAATAATCAAATGAAAAATGAGAATTTAAATACCAAACAATCGCATTAAAAAAAACAAAATTTAGTCAAAAAATTAACAATTACATTTTAAAGAAAGAACGAAAAAATAAAAACAAAGAAAACAAATGGGAATAAAAATAAAATTTTAATTTTCAAAATTCACTTTCATTCATCGTCCATTACAAATACGTGGTTCATTTCTTATTTCGAAACGATCCGCAAGTCTTTCTAAAAGACGAAGTAATTTACTTTTTATTTATCTGTATAAAATCTCAATCAGTAAGAAATAACTGCATTTATCTTTATGCTGCTATTATTCATATTAAAAAATTTTGGAAGAAATAATTTATTAAATTATTTCCTTGCGTGCAGGTGGGCTGAGGTTTGAATCCACTGGGGGGGAAGCGAGGGGGCGCCCGTTGTAGTCACTGCTTTCAGAAACGAGATCGATTGCGACTATGACAACATGTGTAAAGCGTCTCCCCATTTCTGAAAGCAGCGATTGCAACGTGCCCCACCAATGGATTCAAACCTCAGACCTCCTTACGCTAGTCTGCGCCCGTTATCACTAAGCCACATGTCGGGCATAAATTTTTATTCACTTCATCGTCGTCGTCATCGTCATCATCAGTGGCGCAACAGCCCCATGGTGGGCCAAGGCCGTTTGTCCGCCGGCAGATTTCCAAACAGTAGATGTTTTCTTTCTACGGGGAAGGATTATCAGCCCAACGCTCTACAGTCATATTAGACCGGGACCTACGGCTTAAAGTGGATTCCGAACCACTAAAAACATCCATGGCACCGCAGGAACTCGAACCCGAAACCTGAGGCACCAAAGCCTATTCACTTAACAATATATAATTTAATGAATTAAATCTTCCAAAATTCTTTAATATGTATAATAGCAACGACGTTAACAGTATTAAATCAAAATTATATAATAAAAATGTAATATATATAGATATATATGGAAATCTGCAAGGGCTTGAAATAAGCCCAGGATGGCATTCATCGCCCAGCACGCTGGGAGGAAGGGGTTGAGCGAATCCTATTTATTGGTAAACGATCGACGCTTTCTAATAGAGTCGCTTTCGTTTCGCATGGGCTGAGTTGCAGCGCAGAAAACGTCTCACATAATTATATACACCACAGTTACACGTATAGACGAAACGCAGAACAGAAAATGGTTAAGGCGGGTTCATCCCAAGACCAATAAATGATTTTTGTCGCTCCCCCTCCTTTGCAGAGGCGGGCTGCGAGGATGGGGGGAGAAGAAAAGCATATCGTTCGAAAAAAAAGAGGTGCTCCCGCACTAATAGAGACAGAAGAGTGAAGAGAATTTCTCCCTCGGGTGGCTTCCAAAACACCATTATAGCCTCAAACGCTGCGTGACGCCATGGCTTTGGCCCGAAAATGGAGAGAGAGGCAGGAGCGAATGAGTGACAGACACGGGGAGGGATGGGGAAGCTCGGGAGCGAATGAAAGTGAGAGAGGAGATGGGAATAAAAGGTACAAGGAAAGAATATGACATGCTAAAGCGCCTCGTAAGGAGACAGCCAAGTAAGTACTAGGGGCACCTTTAATTGGCGGCTGCCGTGCAGCGTAATGAAACAGATGGCGCACGCCAAAGAGGTAGGCCATGCTTTTCTTGAAGTTTTTTTTTTTTTTTTACAAATATATAATTTTTAAGAGGGTTCGCTTTGGTGCCAGACGGGGAATGGGGGGATTTCCTTTCACAAATGCTATGGCAAATAAAAAAAAATATATACTTCTTCTTCTTCTCTCCTCGATTTTTTTTTTTTTTTTTTTTTTTTTTGCGCCGCTCTCTCTCTCTCTCTTTCTCTTCTCTCTCGCAGCACCGTTCTTTGTGAAGTCAGCAAAGTATACGGAGCTGTAAGGATGCCAAGCGCTGCGTGTAATGAGAAGCAGAGTGCGCCAAAGCGGTGGAAAAATGGCTGGTATAATAGTCGAAATTGTTTTTTAGGCGTAAACTTTTTTTGCTGCCCCCCTTACCCTTACACCCCCTTACACTCTTTATTACTTTTACTTCATTTTTATCCCAAGCGTGCAGTTTTGCGTGCAGGTGATTTTGCTTTGGGAAATAATGTTCAAATTACTTCTCGGGTGACGGGCCCAATTTTTTTTTTATCAGCATTGTTCGACGGTTAAGTGCAGGCAAACAGCTCTGCTGTACTTCGTTTTCTTGGGCACAAATCCGTGTAAAGAGACTGATTTAATAAATTGTGACAAGAACTGGCGCGTGATTTTGTCCCAGGACATAGCACTGTAAATCCTGTTCGCAAGCAATAACTTGATCGCGCATTAGTTTTTTATTTCCGACTTAACCTAAATAAACAGACACCGTCATAATTATTTTAAAACTTCAAAAAATGTGATTTTGAACGATAGCCTCGATATTATACTAAACTGTAATAAAAAATTACTACACGTGGCAAGTGTCTAGACATTCCAACATTTTTGCATCATACAGTTTACATCAGTTTTTTAACACCACCATCAAAACGATGTCTTCACACTACAGAAAAGGTTATAAAGTATTTCAGACATATATTATTGATATAACAGCTGTTAGGAAAGTCTAAATATAACAGCTAATTATAAAGTATATAATATATTTATATTGTATAATAATAAATAATACAACATTGCTGTCAACATTTTATCAGATTTTGAAGGGATAAAACCAACAAAAGTGAATCTTTTCAATCTCCGTTTTAGCATCCAGTAAAAACTATATATGATGAATTAATACAATCTCTATCTCTTTTCAGCAATTGTGCATTCAAGAGATAGCAAAAACGAATTAACTTGATACTGGAACTCAACCTTTGAAGAATTAATTCTTTTAAAGGACTTTCGTGATGCAGATTTGTATAACTTATTAAGAGGAACTATATAATGCTTTCTTATTATTTGTGTCGATTATTAAAAAATCATGGCACTTAAAAATTTGATCCATCATAACGTACAACCCTATGCCCCATATGCATAACCAATTGGAAAATGCTCAATGAAGAATGTAAAACTATTATACTAAACTGTAATAAAAAAATTACTACATATTTTTTTAGATGGGGTGAGTGACTAGACATTCCAACATTTTTGCTACACTTGCATCATACAGTTTACATCAGTTTCAGTTTTTTATCACCATCATGAAAAAGATATCTTCAAAATATAAAAATGGCTATAAGAAATTTCAGACATATGCTATTGATATAACAGTTGTTAGGGAAAATCTAAATGTAACAGATAATTATAATGTATATAATAATATATTTACATTTTATAATAATATAAAATATAACATTGCTAACAACATTTATCAGATTCTGAACAAACTTGAATCTTCTTCATTCTCCGTTTTCAATATCCAATAAAAATTTATGCATGATGAATTAATGCAATCTCTATCTTTTCAGCAACTGCGAATTCAGGAAAGAGCAAATGAAACTGAACTTAATTTGAAGTAATAATTCTTTTAAAAAGCTATTATTGATATAACAAGGAAAGGAAATTTAGGAAATACTAAATGTTAGGAAAGACTAAATGTAACAGCTAATTCTAAAATATATAATAATATATTTATATTGTATAATAATCAATAATACGACATCGCTATCCACATTTATTAGATTCTGAAGGATAAAACCAACAAACTTGAATCTTCTTTTATTCTCCGATTTCAACATCCATTAAAAATGTACTATATCGAGAATTAAAGCAATCTCTATCTCTTTTCAGCAGCTGTGCATTCAGGAAATAGTAAATGAAACTGGATCTTATCATTTGAAAAATCAATTCTTTTAAATGGCTTTCATGATATATATATTTGTATAACTTATTAAGGGAACTATATAATGCTTTCTTATTATTTTCAATTCCGATGAATCAATTAATAAATAGGGGCACTTAAAGCTTTGTTAAATCATAATTTACATCACTACACTACACAAGCATAACAAAATGAAAAAATTCACAATGGAAGGTGTAAAACTAATTTTCCTAAATGTAATAAAGATTGTAGCATTATTTCATTATGGTTTTATTTTGTGGCAAAAAGAGATTCAGAAAGTTAATTTTTTAATGATTGATATAATTTCTAATAATTCCTTACATGCAAAACATGAAAAAAACTTAACATTAGAGTACAATTAATAAAAATATTTGTTTTTCATTGACAAATATTTAAAAATTTTATAACATGATACTTTGATAAATAAATTTCATAAAGAAAATCCTAAAATTACCAAAAAAAAAAAAATTAAAAACCTAAATGTTAAATAAAAAAAATCAGAGATAGAGTCCATAAATAGACTCCATAAAAAGAGTCCATCGCTCTATATAGATTTCTTTCTACACAGAACTAATTATAATTCTTTTGAAATAAAATATAATTATTTCATACGGATCTTTCTCTGATTAAACATATGTTATGCATTGGTCTCATTATTCCGTATTTATTTAAATAAAAAACAAAAGAAAAAAACAAGATTCATGAACATTCCTTCTACCAAGACATATAAAACAAACACATTAATTTTATACATATCAAATTTAAGACCATATCATTAAATGTACAGTATATATATTTTTCGAAATTCCATCAGAAATTTGCAATGTTTGAGAGATGTGGTTTACTTCTGATGTTTTTTTTCCTTCTGTGTATGCACGTCTGATGTTGGGATGAGATGCTATGCACTTCTATAACGTCTGATGTTATGCTTCTAATCTGATTACAAGCAGTTCACATTGCATGTATTAACAAAATTACTATTAACCTAGTCGTGAATTATAAAATAGTTCTTACATAGCTTCAGAATATTCAGAGTTAAGCAAATTCATGCGATTTATGTCTGAAAGCTAAGATTACAAATCACAAACATTCTGAAATAAAATTACAACATTTTAATTATATGAATATTACAATAAATAACAGTGTTCATAAGGGATTCAAGGTTATTCGATAATATGATAAGTGTTTAGATACATTAAATGTTTTGGGAAGATATTACGTTATATTTATAATTCGTCTTTGAATTAAGTGCTCAAAACTGAATGTCATCTCAATGTAGTTCTTATATTAAGAAACTGTAGTCAACATGATAAAAACTGTATGTAACAAACAGAGCAGAGCTGTTTTTTTAGAAAAGCATAAAAAGGGTTTAGGGCCATTTAAATAAAAATTATTTTATGTAAACAAGATATTCCTTACTACAAAGTTTTTATAGAAGCAATTATTATGAATTGTTCTAGAATGAAATATTTCATTGTGAAATATATATTTAATTATATATTTCATTATGAAATATTCTAAATTATTCATTATGAAATATTCTAAATTATTCATTATGGAAAAATTCTAAATTATTCATTATGAAATATTCTAATGAATTCATATGATTACTTTTTGTTTCAGTTCTTGATAAATAATATATCCCAGAAGTTAAATAAAAATGCTTTACAGCGATTAAAATCAATCCTTGGAAATCTGTTATAGTATTATTTTAAAAGAAAATTCAAGCTTTAAAAAATTTATATCGAAATTTTGAAATGTCATTTGTTATCATTATGTTAATTGGATTTCCTATTTCGCAATGAACCATATTTTAATTAATAATTTTGAATCTAATTAAAATTTAATAATTCTCCAAACCTTGTTTTTTATTTTATCATTAAAAATATTATCATATGCATTGGATTTCTGAACAATGCTGCGAATATAGGAATCAATACAAATACAGTGTAGTTAATTAACAGAGCAATTAGTTAAGTCCCATTAATCACCTATTTAATTATAATGACAGAAACTGTAACTGTGAAACCTGCGAAAGCTAGCAATAGAACTATAGTAAAGGTCAAATTTTATTTGATGACAGCCAAATCATCGTTTTATTTACTTTAAATCATAATTGGGCTATAAGGCTTATTTTACTTGCTTGTATATTTCAGGTTTGTCAATGCAAACAGCAAAAAGATTAATAGTTGAATTAGAGCCATAAGATAAGTTACAAATTGATATTATCATCTTTCTTTAGGAACAAGTTTTGAACAAGTTATTGAGCAAAATTTATGTTTGTGGAATATAAGCGCTGCGCATCAAAGTTTCAAACAGTTTTGGAAATAAAAATCCTAAGAAAAAAATCCAATAACTAAGAAAATCATGTTTTAGATAATGGATCATAAAAAGGAGATGTTCAATCTATTATTCCGTAGGCATTTGCTCATAGTAACAAAATGGGCAGTTGTTTACATTCAAATCTTAAACACACACACACACGAAAAATCTAATTTTTTAATTTTTTTTTTTATTGTTTAACTATGATATGAATGTAACACAGCCTGAAGTATATTTTTATTATAATGTAAGCTAAAATGTATTTAAATAATATATTTTCTCCATTTATAATTTCACAAATATGAAGAAACAAAACATTATACCTCTTTATATACCTCTCTATATAAAATAATACATTTTTTACTTAAATCAAGTTATAATGATCAATTTAAAATCTACAAATTTGTCACATCTATGATTTTTAAAAAGTTTTTTTGAATACACGTACAATAAAATCAAGGAACTGTTACAATTTATATAAATCCATGCAATTTTAATATATTGTGCAAGGATGACCTTGGAATTAAAATTGCATCTATGTTAGCTCAATTAGTGGATTGACAATAAATATATAGATTTTCTTTGTTTCATTTATTTATTTATTTTTTCTTTGTTTCATTTATTTATTTATTTTTTTCTTTGTTTCATTTATTTATTTATTTTTTCTTTGTTTCATTTATTTATTTATTTTTCTTTGTTTCATAATTTTCATTTTCATTATGATTCTTAACATAGACCAATAAAGGCATTAAATTTGCCGATTATTTTATAATCTGTAGCATTCCTTCCATGGCATATTGTTCCTTAAGTTGGCGGGTAATGCATTTTCTGAAAATTGCCTCACATTTTTTCAATAATAAATAATATAATTTTTCCATTATAAATAATTATAGTTGTATCGGAAAAAACCTAGGGAAATTCTAGCCCGGCAATATGAAATCTGATTTTGATGCGAGGTCATCTATTTCATTCATCATCGAGTCGTGTCCTTTTCAAAGCAGTGACATCCAGCACATTCCAATAAAGAGATTGAACTATCTATTGTCTTTTAAACATCAGCCACAACATTAAGAGTTTTTATTTTTCAAGGATCAATCTCTGTTATAGAGATATTTTTAAAATATTAATACTTAGTGCATTGTTCACTTTTTATATTTTCATAAATTAATATTTTCCAAACTTTCTTTCTACAACTGAAAGGTTTTTGAAATACGTGTACTATTTGTCGATTAATTTTATCAATTTTTCCATCGTAATCAATAATTTATTCTTTAAAATACCAGTTTTGCAAGTTTATAATATGGACCAAGATCTTAAGGAGATCCTATAACATTTAAAAGAAAGCATACTTTTTTTCCCTTCAACAATATTTTTCGATTTGGCATGGCAAACACACATCCTGCATTGAGAAAAATCATTCCTACATACTGCATTGAAAATGCATCCAACATTGAGAAATGTCATAAATTATTTTAAGTTAATTATTCATATTTAATAAAAAAGAAAACTTTATAAATTACTGCTGCATTTACTTCAGTACTGTAAATGTATTTACAGTACATTATTTCTGATTTAAAATAAAATCACTAATTGCTATAGTTTTGAAAATGTGTGTAGTTTTTATCAAATTATAGTGTAATATCAACAAAATATAATCAGCCGAATGAAATGACTTCTTATCCCTACATTAGATCAAATTATTTCACTGTAATCTTAACATATATATCTCATAATATCGGAAATCAAAATAAATATATAATGTCAAAATAGATGTTATTCAGGTATCAACAAATTTCATATTGCTTTGATAAGACTTTTGAGAAAATATTCATTAATTTTTTGTATTATATATATATATATATATATATATATATATATATATATATATATAACTTATAATATACTTAATTCTTTTAGAATACCGACTGATATTTTTAAAAATTTACAAAAAAATTAAATAAGCGAAATAAATTAGCACTTTTTAAGTTCATTTATTTTAATTAAAAATTTTATTGTGTTGAATGCTCCTAGGAGCTATAAAAGAGATTTTTTTGATATAAAATAATTATTTTTATAATACTATTCGTCAAAATAATTATTTATCATTGTATATTATAATTGTAAAAATGTTTTTTTTCATTACAAGCTTATGAAATAAAATAATAATTAGAATTACATAGTAATATTTTTTAAACACCAATAAATCTTTTTTTTTAAATGAGAAAATAAATGTTTATAAGCTTCATTCGTGGCTTCTATTACTTTAATTCCAAATTAATCTGCCATTTAATTAAGATATTCTAGATGAATTCATTATCTGAAAAAATGTGTTTTTACAAAAAAAAATAAATAAATAAATAAAAAGATGTGGAATATAATCCTTGTTAATACATATAAACTTACAGTGGTAATTGTAACTCGATTTTGTTTTAATCGGATATTTATTTAAACTCACCTAATTAATTGCTTTTTTTTTCATACCCAGTGCAAATGAAACATTTTTGCAATGAACTTTTATTACTCTTTAACTTTTATTCTGTAGAATAAAAAATATACGAAAGATTCCTTATTTAATCCCTATACATTTTTAACGCCAAAGGAGAGAGAAAAAAAAAAAAGGTTTTGAGTTTTCTGTTGTTTTATTTAACAAACGCTATTTATGTCTGATTTTATTTTGTAATCCTGTAAATGTTATCATTACGATTAAATTAATTTAATTAGTAGATAATTGTAAAATTTTTTAAAACTTTAAATTAAATTAGTTTGATGGGATAAATATATTCATCTAATATCAGTTTGATAGTAACGTATAATCTGAGTATTTTTAAAAGTGGTATAGTTCAAGTTTGAAAATAAAAAATGAATTTACGATTTATTTTCCCCCACTGATTTTTTTCCATATTATGTCTTCTCTTTCTGATGATTTATACAATAACGTCTAATGATTTATTCATTTCTTATGTTTTTGACAATAACGTATAATCTGAGTATTTTTAAAGTGGTATAATTCAATTTTGAAAATAAAAATGAATTTATGATTTATTTTTCCCCACTGATTTTTTTCTATATTATGTCTTCATGTTCTGATGATTTATTCAATAAGTCTGATGATTAATTCAATTATGATTCTTTTGACAATAACGTATGATCTTAGTATTTTTAAAGTGGTATAATTCAATATTGAAAATAAAAATAAATTTATGCTTTATTTTCCCCACTGTTTATTTTTTTTCCATATCATGTCGTCATTTTCTGATGATTAATTCAGTTATTTTAATTACTATCTCATTGGAACATACATAATATTATTAATTCTTTATTGGGTTTTTTGCTTTTAATATGCTAATAGCTACATATTTCTGAAAGTTCAGAAGGGATTTTAAATATCTGCAAAAAAAAAGGAATCAATTCTCGTTGATTCCTTCTTTACATATTTATTATAATGTATCAAATGGCATACAGTAACTCATAGTTTTTTAATTTTTTACCAAAACTTTTTATTTATTTAAATGCAAACCAGAACCTTGAACACCTTAATAACACCTTAATTAATATGTGAATAAATTAATTTGCACCATTTTAAAAATGATGGTTAATAAAACATTGAAGTTTATTGAGTTTATTAGAAAAAAATTCTTGGTTAAATGATATTATGGGGAATTACTTGGTTGAATGATATTAGGGTGAATTACTTGATTGAATGATATCATTGCTGAATTACTTGATTGAATGAAATTATTGGTGAATTAATTGGTTGAATGATATTATGGATAAAGGGGCCTGAATGGCCAAGTGGCTAGCGCTCGGTACCACAGGTTTCGGGTTCGAATCCCGGCGGTGCCATGGATGTTTGTAGTGGTTCGGAATCCACTTTAAATTGTAGGTCCCTGTCTAATAGGATCGTAGAGCGTTGCGGGGGCATTGCTACTCTGCGTCCGTGGCTTATCTTCAAGTTACACGCTCCCCTGGGTAATGCAAAGTGAGTAACGTCTGTGCAGCACTTGCCTTAAGGCATCCAAGACCAAACTGTCTAAGTGTTTGCCAGCTGCATTAGAAAGAAAAATATTATGGGTGAATTACTTGATTGAATGAGATTATTGGTGAACTACTTGGTTAAATGATATGACTTTGTTTTGATAGAGAAAAGGAGGAGAAAAGTGTTTTTTTGAGATAAAAGATTAGAAAAGAAATTATATTAGAAAATTGAACTCCATTTGCGTCAAATGTAGGAAAAAGACCACTAAGCTAGAAATCATCCCTACAATGAAATAATTGATATGGTGCATAAAAATCTATCATTTTAAGTCTTCCCATTAAAAAATAAGATGAGGGAAAACCCTAAAAAATTTTTGGTTTAGTTTTCCCATTTCTTACCTAATCGATTATTTTTCTCCTTCGGAGTTAATAAATCATTTTGAATCTTCAAATAAAACGTCCTATAAATAATTATTTTACTTTTTCGTTCGTCCAATCTTATAACCCAGATAAAATTTATAAATATAATTTCGTTTTCATCCAATAGAAATGGAACAGTTTTTTAAACTTTGAACTTTTGATTTATATTTTATCTATCCTTAAAATTTATATAAAGCCTTTTGGGTCAAGCTGATTTAAAAATTCACACATCACTATAAAATTCCCAATATTTTTTATCCTCAATTCACATTTGGCATTATCATCAAGGCCTTAAAAATTGAAAAGCAACTACTCCATTTTTTTTTTATTTCAATTTTCCTCCATTTCTTTATGTGCTTAATGAGATTTCCTTTCTTGTCCACTTTTTTCTCCCACCCCATACAGGCAGATTAAAAAAAACCATCAAGCAGTCAAAAAAATCCCAGGAGTAAAACTATTCTACGCGAAAAAATCCCGGGACAATTTTAATATTAATTAAAGGCTTCCTATAGATGAATAGGCTCTCAGCAGCGTTGGATCCAGGCTAAGCAGATGAAATAAATTACCGCACTCATTTACTTAGTGCCGATGTGGCCGCGCGGAAAGAAAAATCCCGATTAGGCCAGCGCGAAGTATGTGAAAAATGCTTCCAATCGAGGGCTCCAGCTTTCAACCAGGTGTCCCTGGGGGCGGGCATTATCTTTGTGCCTTCCGGATGAAAGGCGCAGCTTCGCGGTAGCTAAGCGCCTAATCCTCGGCAGGGCCTACCCTTAAACGAATTCGTTCCGCGCAAACTGTTTGCTTCTCGGCCAGATCATTAGTGTGAGACGCCGATCACTTTACTTGACCGCTGCAGGATTAGGCTATCAGGGGAGCTGGGCAGGGGCTACGCTCCACTGAGCGCCGCCGCGGAGCCCTAAGCGCCTCTGAAACCGATTTTCCGCTTCCCCTCCGCAAGCCCCCTTTAAATCCCGCCCCTGCTTCCCGGCAAATGTAATAGCGAATGGTAGTTACTGCTGCCATCTATCGGAGATTTTGTCGACTAGGCCGTGAGGTTTCTATCCCGATTCTTCTGAGGGGGTTTTCTTTGGAGAAAAAAAAAAAAATAGATAAATAAAATAAAGGGGAGGTCGATAGGCTCGAACCACCGGTCGATTACCACCGTACTTCCTTCCAATTTTTCCATAAATGTAACGCAAAGGTGTCTTTTACTAGCCGCGGCCAAAAGGGATTTTCGGATAGATGTGAGCGAGGCTATAAAGGAGGGAGTCGAGCGTATGGGGGGAAGGGGGCCTCGTTTATATTCCGATCTAGTTTTAAACTGTTGGAGGAAATATCTTCACGGTTTTGGGGGTGGGTGGGGGAAGAAGAAAAGAAATCTTCAACTCTTTTTTTTTCTTCTAGAGGTAGCATTTGCTTCTTAAGTTGAAATTCTATCCGAATAGTTTTTAGTGTTTTAATTCATTAAAAATAAAAAGTGTAGATTTGAATTCGTTTTTATAATATATACAGCCCCCTTAATTTTTTTGATAAACGGTTGTGAATAATATACATCAATAATGATAATTAAGTTTAAGAAATATAAATTCATTTTAATGTTAAATTCAACTAAAATTCAACAAAGTCAACATCAGGATTGATTAAACATTTTATGTCCATTTCCTTAAAAATATTTTTTTATTTCAGAAAGTTCTAAACAGATATCTTTTATCAATATATATTTTAACATTCTTTCGTTTACTGCAGGTCTAAATTTGAAGGACTAGAGATTAATAAGCTAGTTGGTAAAATTCATTAATCAAAATTCTATTTTAAAAAATAAGACCTTTTTTTTATATACATATTTCTCTCGAAAAAAAAAAAAAAAATTCAGAAAAAAATTGGGATTGATTACTATTAGTTGATTTAAAAGTCATTTTACTTCTTCATTGCGTTAAGGAAACTTTGTTACTGAAATATATTCAATTTACCTTAATGCGTGGTGGCTTTGTAACATTAAGACATAGAAAATTATAGCTGCCATTCAATTAAAATATCATTTTCTGGAAATTCTATTTTTTGTTTTAAATCTTTAGAAAAACAACTGACGATTAACAGGCTTGTTTGGAAAATTCGTTAATCAAAAATCTATTTTAAAAATACGACATCTTCTTATAATACATATTTCTCTTGGACAAAAAATTTCAGAAAAAAACTGGGATTACTATTAGATGATTTAAAAGTCATTTTACCTCTCCATTAAAAAAACTTTGCTACTGAAAATATATTCAATTTACTTTCATACGCTGTGGCTTTATAACATTGAGGCGTAGAAAATTACAGCCGTCATTCAATTAAAACAATCTTTCCTGGAACTTCTTTTACTTTAATTCTTTAGAAAAAAGCATTTGAATTCACTAATTTAATTATCTACTCTTAGATAAAAGTATTAACCACTATTTATTAAAAATACAGTACCACGTCGCTATACAGTTATAAAGCGGGTAGAAGAATATCCCCCAAAAGAGAACTATCATCAGATATAAAAAAATTCTACTTTTAATAGATATACAGAAACTCCTTTTAGCTACGTATATATACTTAATAAATTAAACATAAATATTACATTTTGCTCTGAGAAATTACAAACAGCTATATTGCATAAACAGGAGGGCAAAAACCTGAAATATTGATATCAAAAATTTAAGATGTCTTAATCTTTTGGTTTATTTACAGTTCCTTTTGAATTAACTTACCACACAGAGTTCAATCCAATGCTTATTTTCTAATTAGCCATATTGAAGAGTATTAAATTGTAAATAAATAAGAAAAAAATTTGAATTAAAACAAATAAAAATAACCTCTTTCAAATAATTGTCTTAATTCTAGTCGAAAGTTACATTCTTTCAGATGTGTTGTGTTATTATAAATATTACATCAAGATGTGTGTGTTCCAATAAAGTTGTACGTTATATTACTTTAAGGTTATTCTTAATTTAAATCAATTACTACATTACTGTATTTTTATTTAGGCAGTAAGGAAAGTACTGAAAAGACTTTTACAATTACTATAATTTACTGTCCTAAAAAATTTATTATTTTCTATATTTTATTACATCCTTTAATATTCTCCTTTTTTAATTATCACATTTAATAGTATGTTAGTAGTGTTATAATATTAGCGCAATAAGCAAAGTTTTTTTTTTTTTTTTTTTTTTCCGTTTATCATTTTACTTTCGAGATAGCGCAGTTAATCGTTAATACATGTATAAAAATTTTATCCGGATGGCTGCGTTACTGTGGAGTCGCGCTACATTATCTTTCTTCATATCTTCAATGGAGGGTTCGATCCTCTGTGGTGGTGTACTTTACAATCACTCCTTCAAAAAAGGCAAAAAATTGGTGGAAATTGTTGTAATTTGTGGTGGAGCTCCTCTTGACATAGACAATCAAACTGTTTAGTAAGTTTTTGCATGCATTTTCACCCTACAACATACATGTGCGAGACAGTTCCCCTTGAAAGTCAACGTGAAAGGCTACATTACTTTAAGTCATTTTATTTTACTTGTAACGGTTTATAGATATATGAAACCTGAATATATCTGTAATAAATTTTAAGGCCTGACTTGCCACCCAGTAGTGTTATGCTTGACTAGTATGAGAATCGACCAAAGTTCAAATCCCACTGGCGTCTTGCGTTACAGTCACAGCTTTCAGTAATGAGACGTGATTCTGCTGAAGTTGAGGATAACTCAGTAACGACTTCTTCAACATGCAGAGATGATTCCTTGAAGGTGCATGGTAACAGAATATTCTTCATAACTGTATCCTCAGTCAAAGGTGCAGAAGACAGTTTAAGATTACTATCGATAAGTTCTTGAAATATTCGATAATCTCGAGATGATTCTTTATTCTTGGAAACTGTTATTCTCTTTACATCTTCGATTATAGATTTTGTCATTAAAACTCTATTTTGAATCTTCGCTAAAGAGGATTGCAAACAATCTTTTCTTGATTTTACTCACCAATTCGGTGCTTTGCTTGCATACTAGGAGTTAAATTTATCTGCTTTAAAAAAATCCCGACACAAATTCACGCACTAACAGGCAGAAACGAATTTGAAAACAGAATTAACTATGCTACGCATTGGCAGACGACGCAAATTATGAGAAATAAAAACAACCGACGACGACTAGGCGCTGGCGAAACCAAACTAAAAGTGGAGGGAGAAAGGAAAGGAGTAGGAAACGATATGAGAGAAACAGATTTATGTACTTTAACGACACGGAAGACGTTTATGTACATATTACCTAGGTAAAATGCGGAAAAATCTTGATTCCACACCCTAATGAGCAGTTATTCTGCAGATTAGCTAGGTAATGTACACATTAACTGCTTCGAGCTTTAGCGATAACATATATATGTATGTGTGCGTGTGGGCGTGTGTGCGCGCTTGTGTGTGTGTATGTATATATCTATATATGTGAGAGAGAAGAGTTAGAGAGGTGTAAAACAGATGGTTTGCTTGAAATTTTATTGAAGAAAATGTATTCCTTAAATTCTAAGCTTAGAATATGAGCTTGAGACATTCTTTTCATTTCTACTCATACATTTAATTCATTAAAAGTTTCCAAACAGATAAAAATTACCCAAGTCAATTTTGTGCCTGTAAAATACATAATCAATTTAGCATTCAAAAGTACCATTTACTATTATTGAGAAAATATATAATATTTTATCGAAAAGAAAAAAAAAAGAGTTCACAATCCATTGCAATAATAATGATCATTATCAAATTTTTTCTCCACAAAATTCGAAATAACATGACTCAGAATTGGCTGGTTAATAAAATGTTATTTTATTCATAGACTCGTATTTAAAAATGTTAGTTAATTTATTTAATTTTTAGATAATTAAAATGATTTATTTTTAATTTTATTTAGTAGTTACAGTTTAATTTTAAAAATATTAATTAATTTACTTTTATTATTATTAATTTTAGTTATTTTTAATGATTAATTTTTATTCAAAATTAATTTATTTTATTCAATAAATGAAATATAATTTTAATTGATATTAAGTCTTAAATTTTATCAGGAAATGCTATTTGTTTTTTCAATACTTTTTGTCATGATATTATCAATTTTTGTTGGTACAATAAGAGGAAATATTGATTTGTTCAATATAAATATAAATTTCGGAATCCACTTTAAGCCGTAGGTCCCGGTCTAATATAAGTATAGAGAGTTGGGTTGACAAACCTACCCCATAAAAAGAAAACATCTTCTATCTCGAAATCTGCCAGTAGGAAGACGATCTTGGCACACCCTGGTGCTCTTGCGCTATTAAAGAAGAAAAAGAAGAAATATAAATTTTACAGAGAGGGATAAGAGATTTCGTATATGTTTTTCAATATTATATATGAATATGAATATCTGAAGAAATCAATTATTAATAATAATCTTCAAAATTAAGAGTGAGAGAAAATTAAATAAAGATATGTTTTATTTAATTTATCTAACATAAAACATATGCTTTTGTTAAAATATTCTCGGAAATTTACACTTGACTACTTATAAAAGATTTTATTAAATAATCATCAAATACTTTACGAGTGTTAGTTGATACAATTTTAAAATTTTATATCACTTGACTTATACATTCCACTACTTTTCTTAAGCAACTTGCTGAATCAAACTTTTCCTGACACAGTGTAGAATATGTTTTCATCTTAGCCTGTTGATAAATAAAGACTTTTATCGTAATTTATCAATAAGATATATATTCCGATTTGCTTCAAATATCAAAGCGGGCTGTTTCTCTCTTTCTACAGTAGTAGTAATATGTATAGAAATAATCCTACATACGTGTTTGTGCTTTAAACATTGTGATCAGGCAGGGAGTCTTCAAAAGAAACTTAAAATATCTTAAAACTGAATGAATACTTTAAACTTATTTTCCACGGCCATGGAAGAGGAGAAGGAAGGGAGGTCTAAGGAAAAGAACTTATCTCGACAGCGTGTCAAAGAAAATTCTGCATCACAAATTTAACTTTCAACCAATAAACATCTTTAACCGAAGTTCAAAGACATACAGATAGGCATGAACATTCGAAGCAGAAATACGAGATTTAGAACGAAACGTTCAAGAGAGAAGAAAAAGTAAAAAAAAAAAAAAAAAAAAATAGAGATATCTTTAGCTTATTCAAAAAAAAGTAAAAGAAAAAGCAAAAAAAAAATCACATACTTAGCTGGTTTCCATATGAAGTTTAGAGGTAAAGAAAAGATAGGTGTGGTGGGGTGTGAGGGGGAGTATCGAAGCACACGGAAAAAAGAAACACGATTGCGGGGGTGGACAAAAGAAAAAGTCAAACGCCGAGGGTAAAATCAAACCTAGGATCGGTGATCCGAGTAACTGGATCTTGTCACATTTGTTTGCGTAGGAAATTAAATTCCATCAATGCTGGCGTTCAATGCTCTCGATAAATTTCTTCAAAAAAGAAGTGTTCAAGCTTTTATAGTTCCCCTGCTCCCAAAGGCACCCCCGTGTCAACATGGAGCAGAAGAGTTACCTACTTTCACAATAATAGAGGAACTGAAACTTACGCATTCACTTAGATTGCTTCCCTGAGTGACACGTTCTTCTGAACTCAGTAATGGATCATAATTATAGAAGGAACCATGGCAGGTTAGGATATCCCCCCCATTCTCGATATTGGGTCGGATGGCGTTTCTGTAATTCGACAGCTTTTGATTCAGTGCTTTTCTTATGCATGCATTCGTGAGCAGTTGATTTTTTTTTTCAAGGATTTGATTTTCTTTTCCCTTCGTAATGTAGGGAAGTGCTTAAAGATTTTTAGGGATATTGTGACTCGTGAGTTTTTCTGTTTGGTTGTCATCGACAGAAAGGAAGTTACAGGAAAAGCAAATTTTGCGCAATGAGCGTGGCACGTCAAGTGTGGGTGGTGTTTATTGTTTTATTTCGTCTTCAGACGAAATTTGTTTATTATTACGACTGATCGTTGTTGAAGGAGGTGGTTTCGTGTAAACTTCTTATAGTTGTTTTTCTATTTAATAAAATATTCTTACTTTTATCTTCCTCGGAATACTTTTATATGCGTTAATAAATTTTTGTCGAATAAATTGGATAAGAAGTTTATTGATTAAAATTATTTTTTTCTATTAGGATCCTTTGAATTTAACCATGACTTTTTCACGTTGAGGTAGCAAGCTATAATATAATGAAACTACAGTTAAACCTGTTTTTATGCTGTTTTTATGTGCAGTTTTGTTGTTGCTGTTGTTCGGCGAATAAAAAAATTCTATCAAATGCATATTAGGAATGAAAATTAATTAAACAATGTAATTCAGAAATAAAACAACAGATGGCTACCAAAATAACATGCAAATTAAAAAAATCCAATAAATGACCTACTTGATATTATATCATCCCATTACCATTGTTATTAAATGCGAGGTAATGCTACATCGTGAGGTTTTGATTTACATATTTTCTATGAGGAACTTTTATTATGCGGTCCCTATTTACTGCGTAAAATTTTTTAAATGTGTTGCAAACAATATATTGTATAGCTACTTATGAAGTTTCAAAATATTTCTTTTCATGCGATTTCTTTTATGCGGTTCGTATCTAAACAAAAACAGGTTTGATTGTATTCCAAGTAAATAATGGAAACGGAAAAAGTAAAGAATTTAATCATATCAAATTAAACAAAGTTATTTTTAAATGATGATTAAAAAAAGAAAAGATTATCCTTCGGTTCTAAAAATTTAGCTCGATTTAAAGCAGTTTTAGGTACAGCAAATTTCTCCATTTATTAAACAAATAAATAAAGAAATTTACTTTTAATTTTATAACTTATAAAAGCTTTTAAAAATAAAATTAAGTTATCTCTGATTTCATAAAATTATTACTGATTAAGAAAAACCCACAGGAAACAACTGTTATTTAAAAACTGTATTAGATTATGAATTTTATAAATCAGACTGTCTTACAAACATTGCTTTTTCCTTTATAAATGTAGTTTTGTGATTATTTAAATCTGAAGCAGACATAATTTGACAATAATTTTCTGCATAGACGAATGCTTTATATTGTGATTTCTTAAATAACTGACATAAATAAAGAAAGAATCTGTATTATTTACAAAAATTCCTTATACTGATTGTATTTGAAACATTTTTTATTTAGATCGCACTAATGAATAGTATTTAACTTAAGAAATTTTATGTGATTAATATTTATATAAAATCATGATTTTATTTAAATTAGTGACAAATAGCTGAACAATATCGGTTTTAAAATTAGATAGTCTCCACATTACTAATCAATAATCATCAATAAATAAGAGAAGATAGCATTATGATTTGCATTTACATTTACGCATCAAGATATCCAATAGCACTTAATTTAAAAGAAGAAAAATGTTAATAACAGCATTATATAGCATCGATATCAGTTAAATTAGAAGTTACGCATAGATTTATTCTCGCAGACTGGCATCAGTTAATTCAGATCTCATTAGATACATCACAACCAGATTTACTCAAATTAGGAATTCCGAGTTCTGTCTGTAACTGTAGCCATACCCAGAAAATAAATACCTATTGTCCTGTTAATAACCAGTAACTACTGAACTGAACAATCATCATATTATACTCTTATTATCTGTCATTACAGAGTCTATTACGAAGCCTATTATCACCCTAAGCGACGAGTTTCCAAAACACATTGCGCATTATGATTATAAACGAGCTTTCACAAATATTTGAAGATCATCTCATTCATAGGAAATTATCCTACACATTACAGAAAACTATTTATTGAGACTAATTAGAAGAAATTCTTATTAGAGGAATAGCATTGTAATGCAGACACTCAAGAATATGTGTTAGATTTTAATGCTTGTGTTTCTATTTTTAAGCAATAATTAATACAAATGAGATCATTTTCACAACAATCATTAATACTGAAGCTCTATATCCCAAGTTAATATTATTTGCTTATTTATAAGGTAAATGTTTTGATATAAAAATAGATTTTTAGGTATATAAAGTCAAATGTTTTGTAAATATGTTTTAGGTATTTAGGTTTTTAAGGTATATAAGTTTAAATATTTTGTAAATATGTTTCACTCAGAAATTCTTTTTTTATTTTTACTGCTGCATTAAATGACTATAAAAACATCCCTATAAACGATAATATAGAAATTATATAAACTCCATCAATTCAAAGGAATAAGCATTGACTTTAAGTGGAATAAATGGTTGTAAACTTAAATTCAATTGAATATATATTAAATTTCCATGATAGCAAATTTTATAAATAAAATTATTCTTCTAGTAATGAATCATAAAGAATAAGTAAAAATAAACATAACAGTTTACTTGAAAATAGTGATTTAATAAACAAATTTTAGAGCTGCCATATGGCAGGAAATAATTTGAAAAGAATGGGAAAAAAAGAGATTATTTTAATTTATCAAGTAATACCAAATTTGAAAATTTTGGTCATTAAAAAGAAATAAAGAATACTGATATACAAAATAAAATTTATAAATAGTAAAAAGAAAGATAGAGATTTAATTAAATTTTAATTTTGTTATCATATCAAAACTTACCACATTAACATATTGTAATGATATAAAATGTTTTCATTATAAGCGATATTAAAATGGTGTCAAGATCAAGATAATATTAGTGAAGGGTAATGTGAGGTAATCTCGAATGGTGAAATTTGAGTTTAACATGGATAAAGCCATCAAATCAGTAAAAGGCCAAATGTCAAACAAATCAAGACTTGGCCTTTATTCTAGTGATACAAAATATGGAATTAATAGGAGACCTAACGAAACATTTAAACATGAATGTGTTGAAAAAGTTCTTTAAAAGATTGGCACAAAATGATTGCACACACTACGGGTTTTTCAATGATTTTAAGATAGATTCTTTAATTTATATAGAAAAACCAATGAACCAGCACAAAAATAATGAAATAATATTATTCATTTTAAATGTCATTTGATATATTTCTATATGATAACAATTCAGTCTTTCAGAAAGATAACTGTAGGAACATCTGTGATCCTCGAGAGATCGGAGTTATAATAAAACTACATCAGTCAAGAAATTATACAGAGTGGAGGAGGGGGATATTTCTATAACGATAAAATATTTACCTTAACTTCCGTATTTAAATAAATAGTCTTGTAAAATCTTTTCTAACAGTTAAAGCTGTTACTTCTGTTCAAAGTGCTGAAACTATTTATTGAATAAAATAAATAAAAGTATCTAACTTTTAAAAATGTTTAAAAGTGTCTATATGTTGAGCATATTTTTCTACAAATTTTATCTGGTTTCTAACTTTTTTATTATCCGCTTATAATTTTTCCTAATTAAACTTGTAAAAGCAAAAAAATATTACTTATTGAAACCAAAGAACACCAGAATCATGTCTATTAGTTTAAAATAAAATTAATAAAAATAACAATAACTCAGACGTCACTACCCCATGCTTTTTTAATTCATATAATTTTCTTTATTAATAAATTAAATTTAATTAATCCTATTTTTAGAAAATTAAAAACTAATTCTGATTTTTAAAATTAATCTGAAACAAATTTTCGTGCTAATTTAATGAATATCCTGGAAAATGTATAAACCTTTCTTTTTTATAAAAGGATACTAAGAAACAATAATTATTTGTAAATACTTTCACTCACTTTCATAACATTTCACTCACTTTCACTTAACATTTAATAATGATTATCAACAATGGTCAACTTTTTCATTCTAATAAATATTTTTTAATATATCCTATCAAAATTACGCAATTGAACTCAATTTGAAAATAATTAGTTCATTTTAAATATTAATTAATCAGCAATATTTTCTTAATTTATGTTAAATAAAATTTAATACTTTCTCCATAAATTTGTTGGTTGTAAAATTTTAGTAAATACATCTAGAATAAAAAGCTATTTTTATTAAATTAAAAATATTTAAAATCAATGTAATAAGTTAATTATTCGAAATACGCAAAAAAATTTTTTTTTTTTTTTTTTTTTTTTTAAATAGACAATGCACTATGAAAAAGTTACTGTTTTCGTGTTTTTTATTGCAAATAAATATGCGTAAAATACATACACAGGTTATGAAAGGATTAAATACTTAATGACTTAAGACCTATCAAAACTAGCAACTGCCCACTGAATGTTCCAATCACTAATTGAAGAGACATATCCTGATAGTGATGTATGTTTGTGTATTTGTATGTAAAGTTTTATAAAAATTTATAATCTCATCTTGCATCCTTTTGTGCATTCCTTAATCGATACTCCAGATCTGCGACCTTTTGAGGTACCTGAATATGACAGTCTACCACTTCATATACATATTCAATTGGTAAAACCCTTGTGCATTTGCTGCCCAAAGAAGAGTATCATTATCATGGAGGCAGTCCATAGCTATGTGAACTTTATGGCTGTATTTTGTAGGAAAATGGCTTCCAGTTGCCATATCTTGAGACCGTGACCGGCCTCAGAATGTCATTAATATACAATGACGTTTTAAAGACGTACCTAGAATAACTAGGAATTACCTGCTATCGTAAAAGATAAAAATCCACACTGTCACCTCCGGAGGAAGGTGACTGTATGTCTTTATGAAACAAAGGCTGATGAAACCGCTGACCTGGTGCTTCCATATACAGATCAGATAGTCGTTTACTCCAAGACTGAAGCAAGGTTCATCATTGAGCATTATTTGTTTGTCAATCTACTGGCAAACATAATGATTGAGCATAACACCAGACGGATATTGATAAATTAAAAATAGTTTGTTTCAAAGGCACTTTGAAGTTGTGTAAGGCACTCTAAATGTTACGTAAGGTACTGTAGCAAATTGTATGGTGGATAGTGGTATTGGTCGGGCATATAGATCTGCAACAAAAATCCAATCTTGTTTTGCATTTGGGAACCTAGGCCATAAATTCCTCCTATTCGAATAATTCCACCAATAAGTTCATCGCACCAACCATTATTGCCAGTGCTTTTGCGCAGAACTCTCGATGCGGTGTAAGCGGAAGCCTGTTTGCTTGATATAACTAGCTAATTTTAAGCATCAAACATTTGCAATGCCATCTAATTGGCAATAAGATCTAGAATGTCGTAATGGCATTATTGGTTACATATATAGGAAGCTAGAGCATCGAAACCGATAAAAGATAAACCATCTTTAATTGTTAATTGTTTTATACGAGGCAGTTGGATCGTAGAAACATGAATTTCATTGGACATGAAAATTTAATCATTTGTATAGTTAGTATAAAGGAATCTACATAAGAAATTTTGAGGATATCGGAAAATTTTTAGTGGGGCTTTTTTATTTACTTCTTATTATTTTTTAATGTATTTGCTATTAAATATATATTTCCACCACCAAATACGTGGACCACGTTTCATTATAACTCTTAAAATGCTTGTTCCACATGCAGTAGTTTGAAAAAGTAGGTGACATAAATATCCAGCTAGTAAATGAATCAATAATAATTTAATATGTAGGCTGTATTTAAAACTTGCCTAAATTATTATAGGCATGGTTTAGAATTAATTAGATTTTAACAACTGAAATGACAAATAATTAAAACAAAATTTAATTCATTTTTTATTTGTATTGTGTATTTTGTGTTCAACATAACATATTCATGCGAACATTTACTGACAACAGGAATGAGGAGATTGTTGCCCTCCTGAAATATTTTCGAGAGTAACTTCTCTGCGTTTCAATATAGTACTGGAAAAATCCGAAAAATTCCTACCAGGTAGTCCGATTTTCAATACAAGATTTTACAACTTTCACCAAGTCTTCTCATTTCTGGAATAAGCAACTGCAACACACCATGCAGCTAGCAGATGCGAATTTTATTTCTCATGCACTGAACAGGCAAATAATTAATCGAGTAAATTTTCTATTGATGCATTATGAGCCATTCAAGAATATTTTTTTAAAGTATGTTTTATTTTTTATATATTATATTTTTTTTCAACTATATTTTTGGTACTTTATAAATTATAAAAGTTTGAGTGTCTTTTGTAATACCACACTTATTTGTGTATTTTAAATGAGGAACGAATATGCATCAAAAATTATATTCATGTCATTATTACATGCATGATTTTTAAAATTTTTAATTTACGCTAAAATAAAAAACCCTTTTAACAAATAGAATTTTAAATTAAAAAAATTGTCTATATTATATAGTCTTCTTTTGTTCAAGCATTTAATCATTCTTTTAAATTTTTCTAGACTAATTAAACTTGTGATTTAATTTACAGAAGTTATAAACAAACAATGGTGCGAAAACGCCTGTTTTGAAGTGAGCTATGTAGTACTGAAAGCAAATTCACCTTATTGGTGGTGCCATCTATGAGTGTTTCAAAACATTAAATATGTCCAGCTCCAACAACAAATTAATTTTTTAATCCCATAATTTATCCTATTAATCAATGGAAGGCAATATGAAATTATAAATTCATAGGGATAAAAAAAAAAAAATATTTCAAATTAATTCCTTTAAAATTGTTTTTCTAAAAAATATTCATGATTAAATTTCTTTATTAAAATTTTTTTTTCTTTCTAATGCAGCTGGCAAACACTCTTTATTAAACATAAAATTATAACAATATTTTACTACATATTTTTAAATAAATACAAACATTTTATTAACAACGCTTTTCAAAGTAACATATATAAATTTTAAGCAGAGTATTTCTTTAATTACTTTTTATCAAATGTAATGACTAATTGTTTTAAGTTAATGGCCATTTATAACTGTAGACACTCAACATCTTTAGAAACACACAGTCATATGCTAGAGTGTAATAATTTGTGTGAATTCTCCTTTTCTAGAACGGTATAAATAGGAGCTAGTAAACGAATCATTTTTATTCCTTTTTATTTCTCGTAAGTATAGTGTAGTGAACCCCCTAGTGCAACTTGTATAGCCCTGAATCCTCTACAAACTGTCATGTTAATGGTGAATGACATCAAAGTCAAATAACAGGTATTAGAGAAGAAAATCATTAAAAACTTATTGCAAAGCACAAATTAGGCCTAAACAATAGCATGTCTATATTTGTATGGTAATTTAATAAATCTTTATCTGCAATGCCCTTCAAATAGAATATGAGTACCTTAAAATTTCTAAAGGTATCACAATATTTGGACGCCCTTTAAATAAAAAGGCCCAAGAAATTTTATCCTTACTAAGGACAGCATAAGAATAAAAAGTTTGAGAACCTATAGAACTTTAAGGTGCTTAAAAATCAGTAAGAGTGCCCATTTTTAAGAAATTTAAAGAAAGATAGATTTGTTGTGTTCGATAGCTCACTTATACACAATAAAAACTCAAATAATATACGAAGTGGACTGTATAAAATAACTCCTTTATTATGCAGCCATCAAGTTCGAAAGATGACTGCCACACACAACCTTTCTCGTTGGTTGCAGAAGTTGAACTTATTTAGTTTATGCAGACATCACACTCGAAGATGCCCTGCCACACGACCGTTCTCTCTGGTCGTAGAAGTACAACTCAGTTTATGCAGACATCAAACTCGTAGATGCCTGCCACACGACCGTTCTCTAAGGTCGTAGTAGTACAACTCCCTCTTCTTACATTCTTTCTCTCTCTCCCGTCAGCTCACCCCCCTGCCAGACACCCCCACAGACAGGATGTTTTTCTGGACATAGGGCGTTGACCTCCCTAAGCAGGGGGGACATGGGTATTAAATTTAACTAAATTTTTAAAAAAAAAAAAAACAGAAATTTAATTTTTAAACCAATCCTACTTAAATTTCTGATGACAGTTCGTTTTCAATTTTTAACAAATATTTCAAACAAACATCATGAACATTTTCTTATATCTTACGAGAAATTCTAGGTAAATTAAATGGTTTCTTCCAACCATTGTGATAATTTGCATTATGTAATCATATATAATACGTAATACCCAGCTTTTCAAAAACTGAATTATTACATTATATAATAATAATGTAACGGAATTATTACATTATATAAATACATAATAATACCCAGTTTCTTTATATACTATACCCAATTTTTCTTTCTTAAATATGATTTTTAAAAGAAGAAAAATAATTTTGTAAAGAAAATACTTTTTTGTTTTTAGATACATTAAAATTCCTCCTGGCTTAAAAATGGGATTTGAAAAAATTATGAATAATGAAAATTGATATGTTACATAGAAAGATTGCTTTTATGAATGATTGAATTTTACTCACAATTAAAATTTTTTATCCTTACTAACATTTAAAATAAAGTAGTTAATTTTAATATTAAAATAAAAAATTAATTATAATAATTTTCTTAAAAACTAAAAAAAAAAAAAAAAAAATGTAACACCAAAGAAATTTAAAGAAAAGCAATACTGATAGTTTTAAATTCGTGTAAATTTAAACTATTTAAATTACTGTTTAAACTACTAACTATTTTAATTACTAACTAAACTATTTAATTTACTAAATTAAAATAGTAAGACTACTTTATATAATACTTGAAGAAAAATCTTTCATTCAAGGTTTAAAATTTACAAAACCTACTTTGAAGAATAAAAAACACAAAACATGTTTCTTTAAAATGCTGACAAATAAAACTATACTTTAAGTTTAAGCACAAAATCACAATTTAAACATGCCATGGTAACAACCAAGAATACTCGAGTAATATGCATACACATCCCAAAATCACCAAGAATCTACCTGGTCGCTCCAACAAAGCAATTTTTTTTTTCCCTCCCGCTGTCGCTATAAACTCGCCATTCGCAAATTCTAAAATAATTTAACCGTCTTTCGCATCGCTTTATACACGCAAATTCTATGCCCACAACGCATTTTCGATAATCTTCTTCCCCTCAGCAAGGAACGAAAAAAGGTAAATAAGAATACTTTTTCTATCCCTGCTCTGCATTTAAAGTGGAGCGAAAACGTTGATGGCAGTTTGATGATGACATAGCAGGGAGTGCTTATTTAAAATCTGTAGTGTAAACACTCGTGTCCCGAAAACCAGAGAATTGGAAGGTTGGAAAACGCGCTGTAGCAGTATTATTATTTTAACGAAGTCGAAATTGAAATTTGGGAACAATGCAGTTCACAGAGTCAGTGCCTGAGCCAGCGGCACATTATGCCGTAAAAGACTAGCAAAACAAACATGACGGTGGAATATATATTGAGTTTCTTTGATTCGTATTTCACCGCTCACGATGCGGCTTCGGTTCCAAGTATCCAAGCCGAAGTCAACATTCGATGTGTTCGAAAGCAAACAGTACACTTTAATGAAAGTATTTCCTTTTAACGTTTCGATGCAGTTTTCTGTTCTTTATTAGTCTTGTAGTACGTTTCAGGTAGTTTTGTTTTCCTTTTATTCAACTAGTTCGTTGTGCAAACGCCCAGTGCATCATCGTTGTGTATTCTAATCTGGTATTGTTCCATGAAAATGTCCCTAATCTGGAAAACAATTTTTTGTTTTGTTTAAAAGCTATCATCATTGGAGATAATTTGTTGATTTTTACTTTTTTTTAGACAGTTCTGAAGGATTTATATTTCTATTTTAAGAGATTTTAGCATTTAGAAAACTTGTTTATGGTGTTAGTCTATGTTTAAAAGTTTGAAAACTATTCCGTGTTTAGTAAAGTTATGGTGTTAGTCTATGTTTAAAAGTTTGAAAACTATTCTATTAGTAAACTTTTATGGTGTTAGTCTATGTTCAAAAGTTTGAAAACAATTTGTTTTTATTTTTGTAAAAGCATCTTCCTTTTGGAATAATTTTGTGTATTCTAACTTTGTTTGTTCAGGGAAAATGTCTATTCTAGATGTAAAAAACATTTAGTTTTTTTTTTTTTTGTTTAAAAGCTATCATCATTGGAGATAATTTGTTGATTTTTACTTTGTTTAGACAAGTTTGAGAAGGATTTTTATTTCTAATTTAGAAGATGTAAATTATAAGCATTTAGTAAACTTACTTATGATAGTCTATGTTCAAAAGTTTGAAAAGTATTCTATGTTTAGTAAATATTTTTATTAAATGGTTAATCTATGTTTTTGCCCAAAAGTTTGATAACTATTCCAAGTTTAGTAAACTTATTTATAGTGTCAATCTATGTTCATAAGTCTGAAAACTATTCCATGTTAAGCTATTAAGTTCAAATTTTGCACACAAACTTTTTATAGACGACAATGCAATAATATCATGGAAAAAAAAATTTAACAGATAATTTATTTAGAGAATTTTGGTTTTTATTGTCAATGTGGAGATTTAGTATGAAATGTACTTAATGTGCTTTTACTTCGTTTTGGCTAAATTTCTATGTTCGATTTTGACATCTGTTTTATCGGAGTATGGTTCAACTCTAAATCGATTATAACGGAGGTATGTTAAATTAAAGTTGATTTTATAAAAAGGTTTTTGAATTATTTTTTCTACTTAAAGATTAAAACATCTCTCCGTATGTACTTCAACATTTATAATAGAATAGAATATAAAACAGAATATATATATATATAATTGATAGTGAATTATCAATTGAATGACGAAAGAAAATTAGATTTGGAAGCTTTAAATCGGTAAAAAAAATTCTTTTACCCTTTTAAATTTTATTAAATAATGATACATTTTTCAGAATTTATTTAGCTATTTTTATTGTTATGATAAACTTTAGAATAAAAAAATTTTAATTAATATACATGCACACTATCGAGAAAATTTCGCTTTTAAAAAATTTCATTTCTATTAAAATGAATTTGTTGGAAAAACCATTATAAGAATGAAACAGACTATATGATCCAAAAATATAATTGGGAAAAAGTTATTTTTATTGATAATATTATTCATTATTAATAATCCATTATTATAAATGCAGATTTTTATTAAATTATTGAATTCCTAAATGCTATATTTTGATATTTTGCCCTAACATGATATATCTATTCGTGACCTTTTTTACCTAGCGTATTGTATGGCGAAAAAGACTCGATATTGACAGTGACATGCACAACTAGCATTATGTTGAAAATAGTGGTGAATCTTGGTGGTGGTGTTGTGACTGAAATCATCAACAGTCGCACTGACTGATTGAAATATTCCGGCTAGAGGTTTTTCCTAAATGACGTGCAAATGTTTGTAGTTACCTTTACAGTCGTACAGGCTCTTATGGTACACACTAACAATACTGCTACTATTAGTATTGTTAGTGTGTACCATAAGTATAGTATAGCACAGTATAGTAGTATAATATACCACACTAGTATACTAGTATAGTATACTATATAGTACAGTGGTATACTTTTAGAATGATGTAGGCGAGAAGTCTGAATGGCTCTGTGATGCTCTTACAGTCATATGAGACCGGGACGTGGATAAAGTGGATTCCGAACCACTACAAACATCCATGCACCGCCGGGGCTCGAACCTGAAACCGGAGGCTCTGAGTTCCAGAGCGCTAGCCACTCGGCCATTCGGTACATACTAACAGAAGGCTTCTGTTATTTTTCCTCCCTCTCTATCTTCCTATAGTAGGACTTTGTCCACTGAAATGATGTTTCTCTAAGAGAGACGCCAGCGAATTCATAGTCAAGGGAAAAGAGCACATTAAAAAAAAAAAAATTTTTTTTTTTTTCTCCATATAATCTGGAAACGTCAGTCTGGAAACGATACTAAAATTATTCGCAGCATGCAGTTTCTGTCTAAGGTAACACCAAACTTCTTGTAAAGCAAGCAGAACTTAAAGGAACGTAACATGTCAAAATTTAGCAAAGTCTTCGAAAAGCAGAGCCAGATGTCAACCCGAACCCTCTATTCCGCTCTTCTTGTCTGACATTCCTCAACCACATTTGCCACCCACACCAGATATAATAATTGCAAATGGCAATCCATCATCCACCGTACTTCCCCCACAAGCCTTTAACACATCCCAAATTAAGTTCTGCTTAATATACCCCGCTTCCTTTTTTGCCGCGCGACATTTTGGATGGCACGAACGCGAAGACAGGCCCAAACGCAATTGGTAATGGCCGCGACATGCCGCTCGCACTGTTTTAAAAACGAGATAACCCAGCTGCGTGCCCCCGCTTATTTCTTGCGGTTTCCGAACTGGGGGCAGGGGTTAAGGGCACAAATGGGTCCCCCTGAAGGGGATGAGCCCTCATACGTCAGGGATCCATCCCTTGCAAAGGGGTGACAGGAACGAGAGAGGCAGTTATGCATAAAAGATTCATATCAGTACCGTTTTGTAAATGTGACGAGGAAACTCCCTTGCAGCTATTGAAATGGCTTATCAATATGTTTGATAAGCAGATTACACTGCCACCTGTGTCTTTTTTATATCAATACTTGTCAATGAACATATATTTCGTTTAATGTGTGTCAATAGACCTTTTTTCTCCTTTATTTAATATTCGTTAATTGTCATCATGCTATATTTGAATATTTTTTGGACATTAAGTATATATGTGTATATTTTTCAATGGACGTCATGTTTTTGTTAAATTGCCGTCAGTGGACATCATGTTTATGTTAAATTTTCGATAATTGACATGTTATATCCGAGTATTCGTCAATGGACATCATGTTACATTCGAGTATTGTCAATGGACATTATGTTACATTCGAGTATTCGTCAATAGGCATCATGTTATGTCCGTATATTCGTCAATCGGCATCATGTTATGTCCGAGTATTCGTCAATAGGCATCATGTTTTGTCCGAGTATTCGTCAATAGGCATCATGTTATATCCGAGTATTCGTCAATGGACATCATGTTATATCCGAGTATTTGTTAATGGACATGTTAGTATTCGTCAATAGGCATCATGTTATGTCCGAGTATTCGTCATCATGTTATAGTATTCGTCAATAGGCATCATGTTTTGTCCGAGTATTCGTCAATAGGCATCATGTATTTGTTAATGGACATGTTACATTCGAGTATTCGTCAATAGGCATCATGTTATGTCCGAGTATTCGTCAATCGACATCATGTTATGTCCGTATATTCGTCAATAGGCATCATGTTTTATCCGAGTATTCGTCAATAGGCATGTTATCGAGTATTGTTCGACATCATGTTATGTCCGTAGTATTCGTCAATAGGCATCATGTTTTGTCCGAGTATTCGTCAATAGGCATCATGTTATATCCGAGTATTCGTCAATCGACATCATGTTACATCGAGTATTCGTCAATCGACATCATGTCCGTCAATATTCGTCAATAGGCATCATGTTATATCCGAGTATTCGTCAATAGGCATCATGTTTGTCCGTAGTATTCGTCAATAGGCATCATGTTATATCCGAGTATTCGTCATTGGGCATCATGTTATGGACATGTTACCGAGTATTCGTCAATAGGCATCATGTTATGTTATATCGACATCATGTTATGTCCGAGTATTCGTCAATAGGCATCATGTTATGTCCGTATATTCGTCAATAGTTATATCCGAGTATTCGTCAATCGACATCATGTTATATTCGAGTATTCGTCAATCGGCATCATGTTATTCGTCAATAGGCATCATGATATGTCCGTGTATTGCCAATAGGCATCATGTTATATCCGAGTATTCGTCAATAGGCATCATGTTTTGTCCGAGTATTCGTCAATAGGCATCATGTTATATCCGAGTATTCGTCAATGGCATCATGTTATATCCGAGTATTTGTTAATGGACATGTTACATTCGAGTATTCGTCAATAGGCATCATGTTATGTCCGAGTATTCGTCAATCGACATCATGTTATAGTATTCGTCAATAGGCATCATGTTATGTCCGAGTATTCGTCAATAGGCATCATGTTATATCCGAGTATTCGTCAATCGACATCATGTTACATTCGAGTATTCGTCAATCGACATCATGTTACATTCGAGTATTCGTCAATAGGCATCATGATATCCGTTATATAGGCATCGGAGTATTCGTCATTAGGCATCATGTTATGTCCGTATATTCGTCAATAGGCATCATGTTATATCCGAGTATTCGTCAATGGACATCATGTTATATCCGAGTATTTGTTAATGGACATGTTACATTCGAGTATTCGTCAATAGGCATCATGTTATATCCGAGTATTCGTCAATCGGCATCATGTTATGTCCGAGTATTCGTCAATAGGCATCCGTAGTATTCGTCAATAGGCATCATGTTATATCCGAGTATTCGTCAATCGACATCATGTTCATTCAGTATTCGTCAATCGACATCATGTTACATGTATTCGTCAATAGGCATCATGATATTCCGTGTATTGCCAATAGGCATCATTTTATATCCGAGTATTCGTCAATAGGCATCATGTTATTCGTCAATCGACATCGTATATTCGTCAATAGGCATCATGTTACATTCGAGTATTCGTCAATAGGCATCATGATATGTCCGTGTATTGCCAATAGGCATCATGTTGTCCGTATATAGGCATCGTTATATCAATTCGTCAATCGACATCATGTTACATTCGAGTATTCGTTATATACCGAGTATTCGTCAATAGGCATCATGTTATGTCCGTATATTGCCAATAGGCATCATTTTATATCCGAGTATTCGTCAATAGGCATCATGTTTTGTCCGTAGTATTCGTCAATCGACATCATGTTACATTCGAGTATTCGTCAATCGCATCATGTTATATCCGAGTATTCGTCAATAGGCATCATGTTATGTCCGTATATTCGTCAATAGGCATCATGTTATATCCCGTCAATCGACATCATGTTACATTCGAGTATTCGTCAATCGACATCATGTTACATTCGAGGTCATCATTTTGTCCGTGTATTGCCAATAGGCATCATTATTTCATTTTGGGATTATTTGTATGGATATTAAACACTAAAATCACTTTTAGGCTTTACAAACCCTTTCTTTACAGATTTCCTGTTTGGGGTTGCATAAACATGAAAATATCATAATCCCAATTAATAATTAAGAATCGGAACAAAAAACATTTGCATGAGCTAATGCTGGTAACAAAAAAAAAAAAAAAAAAAAAAAAATAATAATAATAATAAGTAAAATTAAAGAAAATTATTAATTACTGAACAATTTTTATTTCCAAATAAACAGATAATTATTTTTATGACATTTAATTTGAGGAAATTTTAAGGCCATGTCTATTTACATTGTTAATTCGTTTTTTAAAAATCTTCAATTCTATATTCATCCGATATCTGCGACATTTTTCTAGCAATAAAGCAAAACTAACACGCCGATATTGCAAACATTTTCCTTTTCGCCATTGATGTACGCTTTCAATACTTTCTTTGTGAATATAATTATATATTTAACGTATAGATTTATTAAAACCAGATATTCATCTATACATCTTTGCATGTTGTGTATATTAAAAATGAATGGCTATTTACTAGATTTATTTGTTTTGTTAAACGACTTTATTATGAATAAAATGAAATTTGTAATAATAAATTTACACGAACAAGTACAAGTATTAATTTTAATATCAAGAACTCTAAGTACCACACATTAGCAAAAATAAAAGTTTTTATTTAAATTATTATTATTTATTAAACAATTTATACTTATCTCCAAATTGCAATATTACAGTAACCCCTCTTCGCTTCACACGTCCCAAAAGAGACGAAGAAAAATGTTTTGTGATATAACACATGACTTTACTTAGATAATGCAACTCTTTTTTTTTCTGAAAATGTGTACTATGTAACCATACATGGTGTTATGATACAGTGTATTGTTTCGGATTCAAAAATTTATAACTATAATCGATAAATAACTATAATTGAATAAGCAACCATAATCGATAAATAACTATAATTGAATAAGCAACCATAATCGATAAATAACTATAATTGAATAAATAACTATAATCGATAAATAAATTTTTTCAAATGACGATGCAACAGAGATTGTTATAATAATAGAATATAATTTTTATAAAATATAATATTTTATAAAAATATAATTCTATAAAAAAAAAGTTTGTTTCCTTAATAATTTTATAAAATGAGACATTTTATTTTATTTTGGAAGTAGTCATTTTAACCTGTAATTTAACCAGCGTACTTAAAATTGATTAAAAGGAATTCCTACTTTGCTTCCTAAAGAATTCTATTTTTCTTCTTAAAAATGAGTAAATGTTTATAAGAAAAAAATTTTATTAGTGACAAAAAGAAAAATGTTTTTGGATTTTTTGTGGCTCATTTTTTTGTGTTTCATTACTTTAAGATTTTTTTTTTTGTGAATAGATTAAAAGTAAGCAATTCATGATTTCCTTTCTACAACAAAATTAATATTTTGATAAAAAAATATAAAATTTTTATTATTATTTTTAAGTTCTGATTTTTTGATATCTCTTGCTAATTTTCTTTTTATATCCTATTATTATTTGCAATCAATTAAAAAAAAATGTGTCTTCGTCTTTTATCAAAATTTTATACACTATTTAAATAATGTCCATTTTTGATATGTTTTTTTTAACTTGACAATAATGATTAATATCAAGTATCATACTTTAATCTCTTCAAATACAATTCTCTTAAAGAAGCACAAAAGTGCACTTCGTATTGATGAACTTTGAACTCCGTAGCAAATCAGTGAACAAGAACTGTGGAACTGCTGGTAGACTGAAAACTATAAAGCACCTTATCAGTCTAACACATCAATGATGGTTTTTTTTATGTGTGAATAGTCAGATTAAAGTAAACAATTTATGATTTCCCTTTTACAACAAAAATTATTTTGATAAAGAAATTAAAACGATTAATCTTATTATTATTATTATCTTCTTTTCAAGTTCTGATTCTTTGCATTGTTCTTTTTATATCCTATTAATATTTGCAATGAAGGAAGAAAAAGTAGCTTCATCTTTTATTAAAATTTTATAAACTATTTAAATAATGCCCACTTCTAATTTTAACTTGGACAACTGAAATTGTTTAATATTAAGTAGCACACTTTAATCTCTTCAAATAAAATTCCTTCAAGGAACATAAGAGTGCACTTCGTATTGATGAACTTTGAACTGCTATCATCTGCAGCAAATCACTGAACAAGGACTGTGGTAGACTCAAAATATAAAGCACCTTATCAGTCCAACAAATCAATGATAGTTCTTTTGTTTATAAAAATTTCATAAACTATTTAAATAATGCCCAATTTTTGAAATTTATTTTTAACTTGGTCAACTAAAATAGTTTAATATTAAGTAGCACACTTTAATATCTTCAAATGAAATTCCCTTCCAAGGAAGCACACTTCATGTTGATGAACTTTGAACTGTTATCATCCATAGCAAATCACTGAACAAGGACTGGGTGGAACTCAAAAACTATAAAGACTCAAATCAAAACTATCAAAAGTACCTTATCAGTCTAACAAATCAATGATGGTTCTTTTTTCAAATAAAAATGCCCTTCGAACATAAGAGTGCACTTCAGTATTGAGAACTTTGAAACACTGCAGCATGAACCCCTTATCAGTCCAACAAATCAATGATGTCCAAAATTTTTAAACTATTTAAATAATGTCCAATTTTTCCTTGGTCAACTGAAATAGTTTAATATTAAGTAGCACCTTAATATCTTCAAATTTTCCACATTTCATGTTTTGAACTGTTTTTTCAAATCACTGAACAAGGACTGTGGAACTCTGGTAGACTCCTTTTATCAGAACAAATCAATGATGGTTCTTTTTTTTATGTGCCCTGGTAGCAGAAAACTAACACGGCATTTGTTGTGGCCGCTCCTTTACAGAACTCACTTCATATATTTCGAGCGTTGGGGCCCTTTAACCTTGCCCCTAAGAGGGGTGTCTTGCCCTTCCACCCCCCTTTCGAGTACACATTCTTCCGAGTACTTTTGAGAGGCTGCTCTTTTTGAGGACTTGAGGGGTGAGGGGTCCCTCACAGTGAAGACGCACTCCACTGTAAGTAAGTCAGTAAGATTACCTGAAGCAGCTTCTATGATTAGCTGTCTTCTGCCACAGGGAGAAGTTGGATAGGATTCTTCTTGGATGACATTGTATAGGTAATTTGCCTGAAGAAATGTCAGTGGCCATGCAGCAAATTGGTTCTGTTGTCAGTGCTATTGTCGGCTATTCCCATGGTATTCGGGTGGATGTCTTATCTATATCTCAGTTCTTTTGCTGTGGTCACTTGTAGTTTGTGGTAACAGGGCGGCTATTCACTGAATCATGATAATCTTGAAGTGGGTATAGTAAGTTTACAATGGAAGACGAAGATTTTCATATTTCATCAAAGAGCTTTATGTGCGGAGGGGGATGGGGTATTATGGTTGAAATATAACCCTACAATAATATAACCTTTACCGAAATATAACCTTTGCAACAGAAACAATATGATTTTCGACAATAAACTTTTAGGATTACAGAATTTAAAGTTCATTCCTTTCAAGATTGCTTTAAATTGTGTTCTGAAAATAAATGAAAATTCTTGTTATTTAAAAGAAATATTATTTAATTGATTATAATATGTTATTAGTTTGGAATGGCAGACTCATTGAGGGAAATCATTCGTCACTAGAATGGTAAAATGTAGCAGATTCAGCTTTGTTTAGGCTGGACCACAGGACACCAAAGTAATTATTTTGGTTTAAAAACCTAATGAGCAGGTCACACCACACTCATGTAAAAATATAAAATAAAATAAAAGCCTACACTAGAATGAAAATTACTGATATTTGAAAAATAAAATGTTATTTCATTGTAGCTTTCATTTATAATATAAAATGAAGAAATGCATACACCAGACATATTTTATCAATTTACAGTTGTTACTGAAAAATAAAAAGTAATCCACAAAATTTTCTTGTTGTACAGGTTTTACAATATCATAGAAGAAATTATAAAGATTTTCTGTTATTTCATAAATATTTCAAAAAAATTAGATAATAAATTAGTACTTATATTGAAGCTAAAAAGAAATTATTTTATATAAACAATCGATTTATTTAAAAGGATGGAAATACATACGTTTTTATTCTTTGACTAAATTTTTTGCAATTTTTATATATTTGCAAACATTTTATCCCTACAATTAACCCCTTAATAAAGTTTCTCTTTAGCCCCGAGTAAACAATTTAAGGTTTCCTATTTAATAAAAGATATTTCTTTACAAGAAATAATTTTAATATTTTCCTTACTTTGTGAAATTGAAAAAAAAAAAAAAAATAATAATGACAATAAAAAATAAATGTTATGTTTATCAATTTTAACCAATTAAAAATTTATCTAAAAAAGCAATGCACATTTAAATGGCTTAATTATGTAGTTTTAACAATTTCATATGAAAAAAATAAAATTAAAAATACATATTTATAGTTTTTTTTTTTTCCAAACCTTATAACATTAAAGTTTTCTACTGTCCAAATAAAAAAGTATAAAATCGCGAAGTTACAAAATTGACTACAAACTAATAAGTACCATACCTTAGCTTAGAAAAAGTAAAAGAAACTAAGTACCGAATAAAAATGTCAATTCACAACATTCATCATTATTTCTTTTGTTCATTTGAACGGATTGTTGCCAAAAAAAAAAAAAAAAGTGTATTCAAAAATGATAAATGATGCAAATTGTGTGGATTTAACATCATCATACTTACCTTGTTGGCTCCATTCCACGAACCTCAACTTAGTTTCTTTTCACGACAAAACCTCATTCACCACAAAAATTATGATTGTAAGCCGATCTTGACGGGATAATCCCTGGTAGACATTTTTGTGAGTCATTCCCAAATACCTCATTCAGCATGTATAGGAACATGAACAACTTTTTTTTTTTAAAAATGCATAAAGACGGAACATGAATGACATCATTTATTCCTTGTAAAATCAGATTCATTTAATCCGTTATAAAACATTTCCTTGGGCTCTCATTCATTTCAATTTGACATCCCATTGAAAACTTTTTTTCCCTGATCATCGCTTGTAGTGAGAAAAGTGACAAGTATTATTCAATTGTGTGCGTTTCTTGATGGACATTTTTTCGTCGTTGCTTTTGCCCCCTTTAGGTTGTTACCTGGTGGTATTTGGTGCTTGTCACTTGCCAGCTTGTTTGCCTGGGGTAAACCTCCATTCCCAGCCTTTTGTGTTGCTGTATTGCTTGTTCTTTTGGGTTTGGTTTTGGTTTCCAACAATTTTCGCGCCGTTTTTTGCTGTTATTCTGTTACCACCTACGTGAAGTGTTGTTGATCGGAAATTGTTTCCATTGACATTGTATTCAGCACTCGTGTAAATTTTGATAAAAGGTGCGAATGGTTGCTTTTTATGTCGATGTCAAAATTTGATATTTCTTGATGGTGCTGAGGTTTTACATTGTTTTGTTTGATTTTTCATATTAAATGAAGAATTAAAAAAAAATTTCTTAACTTGAATATATTGGAATAAATATTAAAAAATTCTGCCTTTTAAATATTTTGTTTTCGTCTTTTGTGTTGTGGTATTGCTCTTTAAAAGTTTCTGCTCTTTTTTTTTTTTTTTTTGTTCTGTTACCATTTATATGGTGTTGTTGATTGGAAATTGTGTTTATCGACATTGTATTTAGCACCCGTGTAAATTTAAAATGAAAGATACAAATGGTTGCTTTTATGTCGATGTCAAAATCAGATGATTTTTACATTGTTTTGTTAGATTTTCATATTAAATGAAGAATTAGAAGAGAAAAAAAAATTCTTTATTTAAACAGATTGGAATAAATGCTAAAAAAAATTTTCCTTTTAAATAGTTTCTGTTTTATGATGAAACTTTTGAAATATTGAAATCTTAGTTTCTTTTTGGTCATCTTTGCTAGCGAGACAAATGACAAGTTATTATTCAGTTATGAGTGGTTTCCTGAGGGGTATTTTTTCTGGATTGCTTTTGTTGCTTTGTTTGGCATGCATTTTGTGGTATTCCTGCTGTCATTTGCCTGGTTATTTGCTGTTGAATAGCTTTTATTCCCACGCACTTTTCTTTCCATTTTTTTTTTTTTTTTTGTGTTGTGTTATTGATTTTTATCAGTTTTTTTTTTTTTTTTTTTTTTTTTTTTTAATTTTGTTCATTGTTCTGTTACCATTTACATGGCGTTGTTGATCAGAAATTTTATCCATTAACTTTGTATTCAGACCTCATATACATTTTGATAAAAGATTCAAAGGAATTGCTTTTATGTCAATGCCAGAATTTGATATTTTTGAGATGATGCTGAGTTTTACATTGTTTTGTTAGATTTTCATATTAAATGAAAATGAAAAAAAAAAAAAAAAAATCTCTTTACTTACATATATTGAAATAAATGTTAAAAAAAATTCTGCCTTTTAAATATTTTTGTTCATGATGAAACTTTTGAAGTATTGAAATCTTTGTTTCTTTTGGCCATCTCTAGTGAGAAAGATGACAAGTATTATTCACCTATGAATGGTTCCTTGAGGAATATTTTTTCTTGTTTGCATTTGCTCCCACTACGCATGTACTTTGTGATATTCCACTTGTTATTTCCTGTTTATTTGCTGTGGAGTAGTTTTTTTCATTCCCATGCACCTTTTTTTCGTCTTTTGTGTTGTATTGCTTTCTATCAGTTTCTGTTGCCCTTTTTTGTTCTGTTACCATTTACATGAAATGTTGTTGATTGACGTTGTACTTAGCACTCGTGTAAATTTTAATAGAAGATACAAATATCTACTTTTATGTCGATCTCAAAATCAGATGTTCCTTTAGATGGAGATGATCTTCAGATTGTTTTTTAAAAGATTTTCATATTGTATGAAAATTAAAAAAAAAAAAATAATAATGCATTTCTCTTTACTGAAACATGTTGGAATAAAAATTTTTGCCTTTTATATAGCTTTTTGTTTATGATGAAATGTTTGAAATATTGAAATCTTTGTTTTTTTGGCCATCGCTAGTGAGAAAGGTGACGAGTATTATTCAGTTATGAGTGATTCCTTGAGGTTTTTTTTTTTTTTCTTGTTTGCTTTTGCTCCCACTACGCATGTACTTTGTGATATTCCACCTGTCATTTGCTTGTTTATTACTGTGGAGTAGTTTTCATTACAAAGCACTTTTTTTTTTTTTCGTTTTTCTTGTTGTGGTATTGTTCTTCATCAGTTTCTACTCCTTTTTTTTTTTTTTTAATCTTCTTTGTTCTGTACCATTTACATGCTGTTGTTGAACGGAAATTGTATTTATCGCCATTGTATTTAGTAGTGTAAATTTGGATAAAAGATACAAATTGCGTTTATGTCGATGTCAAAATCAGATGTTTCTTTTTAAATGGTGATGATCTTCAGATTGTTTTTAAAAGATTTTTATATTATGAAAACTTAATAATTTTTCTTATATTAAAATATAATGGAATAGAAATCATAAAATTTTTAGATATTTTTTATTTATTTATTATAGTTCAAATTCCTGTTAATGTAAAGTTTTTATAATTCTGTCATCAAGTTATTTGTATAGAAATTTTTTTTTTCTAATGCTAAGAAATCGAATTTTAAAAGATGCTAATAAACTTTTGCATCTTTTAAAAAAAAAAAAATTTCAATTCATTGTAAGCAAAATAATTTAAATAGTTTAAGTAATTATAAATAAAAAAAATAATTTAAGTAATTATAAATTAAAAGATAATTTAAGTAATTATAAATAAAAAATAGTTTAAGTATTTTATAAGAAGACAAATAAATAAAAGCTTTAATATACTTTTTTTTTTTTTTTTTTTTTGTACTTGCATTTATTACTTGAAAAACACAATATTTTAAGTTCTTATCGAACTTAGAAATATCATTTTTAATCTTTTAGAATTAAAACTAATGGATGATTAAAGTTTTAAAATTCTCAAAATGGTTAAAAGAAAAAAAAAAAAATCCATTTTCCAAATAAAATACGTTACAATATAATAATTTTATTTTCGTTACCATGTTTCTGGTGAAATATATTTTGTGAATTTAAAAGAAACATTTTTTTCTACCAGTTATTAAGGTATATAGAAAACAAGTCAATCCGGATTTAAAAAAAAAAAAAAAAATCAGAATTACTAGCATAGAAATGGCCTAATGTATTATTTTCGTGAGCAGTTGCGATTTGTCTGCGGTCAATATAACCCCAGGAAATTACATAAAACGTTATTTCTCTCTATATCACGTTCTCATAAATTTGTTATTTTTGTTTCCCTATACTATATTTGTTAGCAATACAAAAGAAAGTTTTTGTGTTATGGAGGGAAGAAAACCCCAAAAACAATACTATGTTTTTATCATTTGCGAATCTACTAATTTCTAGACTATTTATTTTTAATTTGTATATTAGACTGACTTTTCATTTAGAATAACTATACCTAAAAATAACTATACCTAATTTGAAACTGACTATACCTAAAAATAAATTTTTTTATAATAATTGTAAGTTCAAAATGAATAATACACAAATATTTAATTTGTGTTAGGGAAAAAAAAACAAAAAAAACTACTTAAAAACTTAGCTTTTTCATGAAAATATTTAAAAATCATACATATATAATAATCATGATAAATAAATGTTCATAACAGTCATATAAATGAAATCATACTTTATAATTCTTTTTTATGTAACAACTTAGATTTATTAACACAGCTTGAGTTAATAAACCCTCAGTTTAACATATTAATAAATGTTATACCTTATAAAAATATAGATGTATAGAATTTTAGATTTTTTTTACATATTTTTAAAGGATTTGAAGAATTATTTCAAATAGATGGTTTAAATTAAGCATTAAAATTTTATTTTTAATCAGTTTATTTTTATTAGCGTCGTACTTTTTCTACTACTATCGTCGTACTATAGATTATTTTATATCCAATACAATGTTATGTAATATACTTTTTATCAACTATATACTTTGTTTATTCATCATAAATGCTTCCATATCAAAATACAACATTTCATTATCCATTAAACTGAATATCTGCCATCAGATTTGAGTGACAGGTTGTTCTCATTAGTACAAAACTCTAATTGCATGTAATATAACTACCCACAATAAAGCTCGTCTACTGTCACATTTGAGTGATAGGTTTATTTTATATTTGTCAAATAGCACACATTCCTCTCTTTGGGAATGAAATGCCAAAACTCTTCTTACAGCATCTTAAAAAACAACAAATATATATATATATATAAAAATTTTGTAAAGTCAATTCCTACTTTTTTTCACTGTATTGCATAAAGTCCTTTATAAATAATTTTCCTTCATTTTTTAAAGTTTATCTGGCGTTTAAGATTATATGCAACTAAAAAAAAAAAAACTAAATTTAATTATTGAATTAATATTTGAAAAACTGTATTGATTCCAGTGTCATCCACTACAAGTTAAAAATGTATTTGAACTTGAGGAATGAATAAAAAGTATTTTATGAACGATTGAATATTTGAACAAGATATATATAGGGAGAGTGTGAGCTGATAGAAAGAATTGGAAAAAAAAAAAAAAAAAAAAAAAAAAAAAACCCTCCTTTAAGATAATCCGTTAAAAGGGGGAGAGGTCCACTTCCTTCATTTCTCACAAGAGTAGACATTTATCTACACTTGGTCTATCACCTTTGATGGAACAACTCATAGTATATCATATGAAAAGTTGCTTCGACCTGTGAAGGTTTCACAGACAATCGCTAATTTCAGAAGGTCTCATTATCCATGAAACCGAATATCTGCTATCAGATTTCAGTGGCAGGTTGTTCTCATTAGTACAAAACTCTAATTGCATGTAATATAACTAGCCCAATAAAGTTCGTCTGCTGTCACATTTTAGTGATAGGTTTATTTTATATTTGTCAAATAGCACATCCTCTCTCTTGGAATGAAATGCCAAAAAAACTCTTCTCGGGGAAAAAAAAAAAAAAGTGCTACAGTATCTTAAAAACAAGTAATATATATATATATAAAAACTTTGTAAAGTCAATTCCTACTTTTTTTCACTGTATTGCATAAAGTCCTTTATAAATAATTTTCCTTCAATTTTTAAAGTTTATCTGGCGCCATCTATTGGTAGATATATGCAACTTAAAAACTAAAAAAAAATTAAATTTAATGAATGAATTAATATTTGAAAACTGTATTGACTTCCAGTGTCATCCACTACAAGTTAAAAAAAAAAAAATGTATTTGAACTTGAGTGAATGATTAAAAAGTATTTTATGAACGATTGAATATTTGAACAAGATATATATAGGGAGAGTGCGAGCTAATGGAAGGAATTGAATAAATTATGTAATTCAACCTACTTCAGTAGCGTACTTCAACCTACTTCAGAATCGTACTTCAACCTACTTCAGTCCTTATTGCAGATTTTTCTTCCCCTATTGAATTCTTGGTTCTTTCTCTGTCTAATAGAGCCAAATAATTAAATTACATCTCGTCGCCATAAAAAAATTCCGACGAAATCCGAGATTAGCGTTATCAAAGGCCAACACAAGACATCCAAATCCCCCCCACCGATTTTCGCATTTTGATTGAAAGTAGCTTACTTCCCACTTTTCCGAACAAGCCGAAAACTCATTGTAAGAAACAGGATATATAGTCAGAAGGGATGTTCGAAAATAACATAGAAACTCCTTCTCCATTCCCCCTCCTTCAATCCTCCCCCGAGTTGGGGATCGAATTTCTCAAAGAGATAACAAACCCCCCTGAGTTCGGGATTTGTATATGCAGGGGAGGGAGGTCGATCTGTTTTGAAGAAACAGGAACCTTTTCCCGAAGAAAAGTTTCACTTCCGGTGTGCAAAAGAACAAGCGTCTTTTTCGTTCGGAAAATGCCTTCGTAATCTTTGCTAGTTGATCATTTTTGGAAGAAGGTTTATTGAATGTTGGATTAAAATGTAACTAAAGAATTTTTATGGGAAAATGGAAGCGAGTTTTTAAAAAGAAATTCATTGGGAACATATTAAAGTTAAATATATTTAAAGCTTATGGGTGGAATTGCTTTTTAGGGTAAATGGAAATATGAAGCTCGTTATATACAGTCGTATATGTTAGAGTCATAAAATGAATATCTTGAAAGCTGCTTTTTAGCTATGACGCCATCATTGCTGGAATAATTTTTTTTGTTGACAATATTGTTAAGTGTTATAAGAATTATTCTAATCTAATTACTACTGTGTTCAAAAAGTAAGACTAATTTTCAGTTTAAATTTCCGGGGCATATGATATTTCAATTTTTTTTTCTTCTTTTTTTTTTTCCTTTTTTAAATTGTTGGCTCTGTCCTTGACATCTGCGTGAAATTTGACGTCAAAATATTCATTAGTGTTTGAGTTACATTTGGTTTTGTGAGATGATAAAACTGATTCCAGCCATTTTTGAAATGTCAGAATTCATTAAACAAAACACTTGCATTAAATTTTGTTTTCGGAAACGTATAGAATGTTGCAGAAGACATTCAGTGAGCATTTCTATATCGGAAAGACATGTTTAGAAGTGGTAAAAACAGTTCAAAGAAGGCAGAGAAAGCTTTGAAGACGAAGAGCCCTCTGGTCGACCACCAGCCTCAACCGACGGAGCTCACGTTCAAAAAATTAAAGATTTGGTGCTTGCAAACCATTGTTTTACAATTAGAGACTTTGCTGAGGATGCTGGAATCCCAAAATTCCATTTTAAAAGATGTTTTGGACCTGAAACGCGTCAAATCTTGATTGGTACCGAAAACACTGAATGCGGCTGCGCGCACTGCATTGATTCTTCGTGACTTTTTCGCCAAAAATGAAACCCATGTCGTTCCACCCCGTATTCACCTAATTTAGCATCGTGCTACTTCTGGCTATTTCGTAAACTCAAAAGACCACTCCGGAAACACCATTTTGAGTCGATTGAAGAGACATTTCAAAAATCGCTGGAATCAGTTTTTGCATCTCACAAAACCAAATGTAACTCAAGCACTAATGAATATTTTGACGTCAAATTTCACACAGATGTCAAGAACAGTGGCAACAACCTAGAAATGGAAAAAAAAAAAATTTAAATGCCTTATGCCCGGGAAATTTAAATTGAAAATTGGTCTTACTTTTTGGACACAGTATTATGTTTCAGGACTCCACTTTAAGTCGTAGGTCCCGGTCTAATATGACTGTAGAGCCTATTAGACCGGGACCTTACCAACCTTACCATGTAAAAAATAAAAAAATCTCATGTTTCAGATTCTGCCAGTAGACAGAAGGCCTTGGTCTATCATGGGGCTGTTGCGTCAATGATAATGATGACGAATTTAGATTTAAATCAACACCTTAAAATACCATTTTTTTTTCTTTCGTTTCCAAATATAATTTTTATTTTAGAACCATTTTTTTTTTTCGGAAGTCGGAAATATATATTGTAAGAAACAAGATCAATAAAATTTGATCTTGGTTTATTTAATTTTTATAAATTTAGCGAACTTCGAATTGCTTATTCGAATCAAAAGCTTAATCCTCTGATTTATCACAAGAACTTTCGAGATCAGCATACGAGAAGTCACTGCTAATATCTCGTTGCTTGTCATTATGAAAATGTAAACTAAATGCAACCAGTAATAATAAGTAACAGGAAACTCCTCGGCCAATGTTTTGGATACTGATATCGAATCAAATGTCCGTAAAAACACGAGATGACTGTCTGACTCAGATGCCGCATATAACGAGTAAACACGTGTTTGCCTTAGGTAGGTAGCTAAGGTAGTAAAAAATTCGTGCAGCTAAATAAGGTAGTTTAAAATATTTGTGTAAGTCGAAAATATAAAATTAATTTTTGCGAGGATTAATCGGGCTATCCTAAAAGTACTCGTGAATTGCAGCACTAGTTAAAATAATCATATAAGTCGAGAATAAAAAATTAATTTTTGAGGGTTAATAGTAGTGTTATGGGAAGATACAAATATGAGCTACGTATATATTCGGGATAATTCAGTAGGAATTTAAAGTATTTCAATAATAGTAAATTATAATACTGTTTTGTTACAACACAGGAATTAGAGTAACCCAGATTGTTCAGTTATTATTGTAGTAACATTTTTGCAAGTAGTGAAAAAACTAAAACATTTTTATTATTAATGTTCTGGCTTTTTTAATTGTTTTTAAATAAACTGTGTTTTGGAAATTTATGAATATAATTGATTTTTCATTAATAATTTCAATCTAAAACAAGGATGAAATTTTATGAATTTCATTAATTATAACTTTCATAAAATATTTTTTGTTAACGAGAATTTTATAAATTTTACAATATTTTTTTCTTCATTAAAACGAAATCGTTTCCTTTTTTAAATAAATGCAAATTTAAAATGTCTCTAAATACATTTAAAAAAAAAACTTAGCTATAATTTTTCATATCAATAAATAAATTTGCATGAGTTTTTATTTATTTATTTTTCAGAATTCAAATATTTCATTGTTACACAGTTAAAATACCCTATAACAACAACAACAATAACAATAAAATAATAAAACATTCATGAAAAATTTCGAAAAGAAATGAATGCAAATTTCAGAAGCAAGAAAAGGAACACCAACGGTATAATTTACTTGTAGTATCATATCCTATTGTTTTTTATCCATTGTATACAATAGAGAATACAATACTTTTCAGTACAATGCACATAATGTAAAATTCCCACGGATTACCACATCGAGTATTCTATTTCGGAAACACAGTTCGGATCTCGCTGTTTATATAACCTTCCTCCTACATAAAACAAGCACAATAATGAAAAAAAAAAAGAATATATGCCGACTCTGAAAAACGAAGAAAATAGCAAAACAAAAAAAAAAGTCCGGTCCATTTCAAGACGGAAAAACAATATCCCATAGAATGGGATATGATTCTTTCCCATTTCCTAGCATTCTTTTTTTTTTTCTTTCTTTCTTTCTTTTTTTTCTTGTTCTTTTGTCTTCTCACTATCATGCGAACGCGTCTGGAACAACGAAGTTCATTTCTAGAAGCTTTACGGAACGTTGGAGCAAAAAAAAAAGGGACGAAGGTTTTCGAACATTCGAACGTCGCGACCGATCAGAGAACGAGCATAAAAATTTATCGTCTGAAATAAACAACGTTAAGCGGCGGAACGTTAAAAGAAATAACACCCCGAGACAAGGTTTTGTTCCTCAGCCTCCACCAAAGGGATTATGGGATGTTAGAGGTTGGATTCATGTATACAGGAGACGCATGTTGTGTATATTCTTTTACATTTTTATCCATTTGTCTTTTTCTTTCTTGATGTGTTTTGTGTGTAGGAGTGAGCATGTAGTATATGGGTTTAGTATTTTTGCGGTGGGGAACGTTATGGTTTTTGATGGTGGTATTCTTGTCCATAAGACATTATAGAATTTTGTTCTCAAATTTAATTTTTTTTTTTTTTTGTGGTATAGCATGTGATTATTACAATAATATATGCAATATTTTGAGTGATATTTTTACCATTTATTTAGTATGCATGATTGCTTTTTATGTACCAAATCTTTAATTTTTGGACGTGAGCTTCTTCGGTTGAGGTTGATGGTTGACCAGAGCGCTCTTCGTCTTTAATGCGTTCTCTGCCTTCTTTGAGCTGTTTATATTATTTCTAAACATTTCTTTCCGTTATAGGAATGCTAACCGAATATCTTCTACAACTTTCTATACGTTTCCACAAAAAAATTGAATGCAAGTTCTTTGCTCAATTAATTCAGACATTTCAAAAATCGCAGGAGTCAGTTTTAGCATCTCACAAAGCCAAGCGTAACTCAAACACTAATGAATATTTTAGCATAAAATTTCACACAGATGTCAAGGACAGTGCCAGCAACGTAAAAAAAAAAAAAAAAAAAAAAAAATAAATAAAAAATTTTAATTTAAATTCGTAGAGATCTTCTTTTTTTTTTGTGGTATAGTATGTGATTATTACATATATGTGCAAAATTACTACACATATTATTACAATAATATGTGCAAAATTTTGGATGATTTTTAAAAAATTATTTTTTCACCATTTATTTAGTATACATGATTGTTTTTATGTATATTTGTGGTATTTTTGCCATAAGACATTAGAGAACTTTGTTCTTAAATTTAAATCGGAAAATCTTCTTTCTTTTGTGGTATAGTGTATGATTATTACAATAATATGTGCAAATTTTTGGGTGATTTTTTCACCATTTATTTAATATACATGATTGTTTTTATGTATTCATGTATACTAGAGACGCATGTTGTATATTCTTTTACATTTTTATCCATTTGTCTTTTGTTTCTTGATGTGTTTTGTGTGTAGAAGTGAACATGAATATGGTTTTAGAATGTTTCCTTTTTTTTGCGGTGGGAACGTTAAAGTTTTTTGCAGTATTATGGTATTCTTATCTTAACATATTACAGAACTTTTTCTTAATTACTTTGAACTTAAATTTAAATTCGTAGAAATCTTCTTTCTTTTTTTTAATTGGATTATTAAATTTTGGGTGATTTTTTAAATTATATTTTTACCATTTAGTTGGTATGCATGATTGTTTTATTATTAGTTATAAGTAAAGAACACAAAGTTGAATTAATTAAAAAAAAATTTTTTTTTAATAAATTTTTTAAAAAACATTAGTTTATGTAAAATTGTTAGATTTTTTTTTTTTTTTTTTTTTACTTTTGAAAAATTTACACTTTAATTTGTGTGTATTCTTGTAGTTTTTATACATAAATTCAGGAATTTTATTTTTAAATTACACTTAATATTTATAGTACTTAAATTTTAAATGTAATATTACTAAAAAGAAAATTTTCCGACACTAACTTGGCTGGTTTAAAAAAATTGCACATATACATGATATATGGTGTAAATGTATAGTTGGTGTATGGTGTAGGTATATGGTGTATGGTGTAGGTATATGGTGCATGGTCTTATAATATGGTGTAGTTCCATTGTGTTTGTAATATTTTTTTTATTTAGATAGAAGCTAATTAATGAGAAATACTTCTAATTCCTCTTTGTAGTGTGAATATATTTTTTAAACATTAAATGTAATAAAAAAATTATTTGTCGGATTAAGAAGCGATACTTTACAAAATGTATGCTTTTTTTTAATTTAAGATATGGTATTAGTATTTTTTATTGTATTTATGAAGAATAATTATGAAATGGAGAATTTTCGTAATTATATATTGCTATACCTTAACTTATATTATGGCAACATAATAAACAATAAGCATTCGTGTAGTTCTTACTAACACGTATGATCAGCGTATATTTGATCACGATTTAACATGTAAAATTTAATACAACAATTTTCCTGGCACTTCTGATAAAGCTCCCATCAAAGTAGGTGGTCAGATGGCCAATTGACTAGAGCTCTAGCCTTTGGTACATAAGGCCTCAGGTTTGAATCAGGTTATTATTGGTTCGGAATCCACGTTAAACTGTTGGTTGTCTAATTAGCTTAAAGTGTGCAACAATTGACCATAGAGCAACAAACCAAACTAAACCAAACTTATCAAAGTAGCTTATGCCATCATTGTAGTAAATTTATATATTCCAATTTCTTATAGCAGAAAGTTTTTGTCAATAAACTTTTCAACTTTTCAATAAACTTAAACTATAAATTTTACCCATCAATAATCAATCTCAACATGAGTTGGAACTAATTTTTAAGTCCCTTTCAATTGCTGGACAACTATCATAAGTTACTTTCCCCCTTTCTTTCTTAAAGAAATAAAAATAAAAAAAATCTGTGTGTCTTAATTACCTCCTTGAAAAAAAAGAGAGACAGTTGCTTTTTTTTTTTCTCTCTCATAACTGGCAAGGAGTAATTTACAAATCTGTAAAACTGGATAGAGACTGGCTGGGAGGATGGCAAGAAAAAAAAAAAACCAGAAGCCATTGAGTTAATGAGTAGCGTGCTGGGCAGAGCTAGTTCGATGATATTGCCAGAAGTGGAATTCGATCCAGTTGCATCAAAATATATGGCTCTCGGAACTCTTCTCATTATTTAGCTGCAGTCAGTCAATAAAAAAGTGGTAGTTGCTGCTAATTATAATTGATGTTTAGTATTTAACTTTCCGTTGAAGTTCTAAACGAGGTGCATCAAGAGTTTTCGAATGTTTTTACTTTTGTTCTTAATTATGATTACGGTTGGTTGCAGTTGGTTTAAAAATGCCAAAGTGAAACTAATTTTTATCGTTATATAGGTTGGGTTGATTTTTTCAGTACACTTTTTTTTTTTCTAAAAATGTTTGGAAAAATTATGTCGTATCTCTTGAAGTTTTATTTGTTCTTGTTTAGCTTTTATATTAATATGCATAAACTATTTTTGTTAGTCTAGTATTCATGGATGGTAGCAAACTTTTTACAATGGATAAAAAAGTTTTGCAATAAAATTGGCAATAAATGACAATAAATAAATCATTAAATAAATTTTAACCGAAAATGCTACGAACGTGGTTTAATTTTCCATTATCAGTAGTCAACATTTTCTGTGGACATCACGTTTCGTCATTTTTCGGTTAAAATTTTATGATATAAGTCTGATAAGCCTTCTTCAAAAGTTCATGTATGTTAAGTGAAATAAAGAATTGTTTAAAGCATTGTTCTTTCTTGCCATTTCAATGAAATAATTCAATTTAAATTCAATATAAATATAATATATAAAATATATACATTTATTGTCTATTATATATTATATAAACTAAATTATATCGTATAAAATATGCTAACAAAATAGTTTATACATGTTAATATAAGCTATATAAATAATAAATGCAATTTGATTGAATTTTTCAATAGAATATAAACTGGACAAAGATAAATTCCTTTCCATTCTTTATTTTTTATGAGAAAAAAATATTCCAGTTGATATAAAATATTTCTGGTTTAATTGACAAGATTTAAATCTACGTTCGATTACTACTATCTTATAACAAATGCAATTTTTTATATTTTGGGAAGAACAAGAAGATTATAAAATTATGCGAATAAAAGATAATTCCTTTGCATAAACGAATTTTATTTTAATAAGATAACAAATTTAAAATTAAATCTTTCTTTTTATGAGATATTTTTTCGTATTTATAGTGACAAAGTATTTGGAAATAAAATTGAAGGACCTTTAGATTAATACTAAAATTGTATAAAATATGAAAAATTTTTAATACTTCAGAAGACATTTCAAAACTTGATAATATGAAAATGCAATTAAGAAGTATATTTTAATAAGAAGATTCGATTTAAAAATTTTTGTTTAGCAATACATGGGATAGTTGTTTAATTTTAAATGGAAATAAATTACTAAAGTTAGTCATCAAAAATGTTTGAAACATTGTCTAGTATTTTTAAAATATTAATTGTCACTGAATTGAAAACATATATTAGAAAAACATTTAAAAATAGTGAAAACAATAATTTGATTTTTATATTTAATTTTGCGTTTTTAAAATGATTTTAATTTAAAAATACTTTATTTTCAAAGTTAAAATAAATAATTATAATAATAAAAAAAAAAAAATACAATGTATTTAATCAAATGAAAAATTTATGAAATTTGTTGCAGCTCACAGCTCTATAGAACTATGGTAAATATTACTAACTATTCAGTTTCTTTTTTTTTTTTTCTTATATATAGCAAAATCTTTTGCTTTACAACTAAATGTATTCTAATTTATATAGAAAAAAATGTATTTTATCGATCGGAGAAAGTAGATTTGAATTTTGTCAATTACACCAGAAATATTTCATACCAAGTGGAATATCCTTTCAAGAAATAAAGAATGGAAAGAAATTATCTTTGTCCAGTTTGCATTCATCTTATTCTCTCTTGCAAAAATTCAATCAAGTTGCATTTGTACAACAATGGATTTGTGCAACGATTTTGATTAAAAACCCATTTTCTATTATGCTAACGCAAGCTTTTGGACAGAGTATGTGATTCAGCGTTGATTACTCACAGCATATCAATTTCCCTCGAATAAGAATGAAATGAATTTTTAAAATCCTATCGAAAATTGAAATACTCTTTTGACATAGATTTCTCGAAATTGAACCAAAGTAATTGTTATTCGAGGTGCATTGTTTTTCAAAGGTCTTTTCGACAAGAGTTTTGGTTATTTTGGTGAAAGAAAAAAATTAATATAACTATGCTTTTTAATTTTTATATATTCATGATAAATTTTCATGTTTTACATGTTTTTGCTAGATAAATTTTATTAATTATTGAAATGTGTTTATTTCTGTTAATTTATGATTTACTCATTGGAAACTCTTTTCTTTAAATGGAAAAATTTATGATTTTTTTTTTGTAGTATCTGTGATAAATTATTTACTAAAATACTTATACAGGCAATAATTATCCAGTTTTTAAGCTTAAAGAATTAATTAAATTAATGTATGCAACATCGTAACTATTTCTTCTGTTCTATGTTGATTTTATTTTTCGACGATGATGTTGTTTTTATTCATTCATTTATATAACAATGTTTTAATTTTGAAAGGTTTAAAATATCAAGAAAATTAATTTTACTATTCATTCTATGATATAAAAATAATTGTTAAAATGAGAAAAAGTTTTGAAATATTCATCACTTTCTATAGGAATGGCTTGTTAATTCATTTCCTCGTAAATATTTTTTATTGTTATGAGAAAAACCCAACAAAATTTCAATTGTCTAGGCATATTATGATTACTAATTACTTATGTACTGAAATAAGGATATATATGTATACATAAGCATTATAGTTAACTTTAATTATTCTATACCAAATATACTATACTGCAATTATTAGAATATTAGAAATGTAAATAAATACATTAGCAATGATAATATAAAAATTATAAAAAAAAAATTGATCAAATGAGAAAAATTTTTGAAATATTCATCACTATTGAAAATTTCTTTGTCTTGTTAATTCATTTCCTTGTAAAAATTTTGATTGTTATGAGAAAGACAACAATAATTTAATTGTCTAGACTTATTTTAATTACTTATATATATATATATAAAATTATTAAGTTAACTTTAATTATTCTATACTAAAGATATTATACTACAGTTATTAGAATATTAGAAATAAATAAGTACATTAGCAATGTGATAATGTAAAAAATTATGCCTTGATTATATTATACATTTCCTTGTAAAAAATTGATCAAATGAGAAAATTTTTGAAATATTCTTCAATTTTTATTGAAAAGTTCTTTGTTTGTTAATTCATTTCCTTTTAACTATTTTTTATTATTAGAAAAATATACAACAAAAATTTCAATTGTCTGGACTTATTATCGATACCAAATATATTGAAATAAGTAGAATAGAAGTTAGAATGTTAGAGATAAATAAATAAATACATTATCATTGTGATAATATATAAATTAAAAGCCCTAAAAGACAATCATAGTGGAAAAGAATGTATATATATATCTTAGTGGCAATATTGTGTCAAAAAAAAAATATACAAAAAAAAAAAAAAAAAAAAAATCTGTAATTAAAAATTGCTTAAATGCAAAAAAAAAAAAGTTCTGTTCCTTTTTGTTTTATCAAATTGGTATGTTTTTTAAACACTAACATTTGTATTTGTAAATATTGTTTTTAAATAATTAAATATGGAAAATATTTTGTTTTATTCCTTTGGGATTCGAGGATTGCAAGTATCCAAAAACATACACTAAATAACATTTTTCAACCGAACGATGATTATCTCGATTAGTTCTCAACTCTTATTTAGTTAATAACAAAGCTCAGCTAGATAAAAGCAATCAATGTCTGTGAAGGTAATTACAGTGGTTTCGGGAATGAGTAATGGTTAATAATTTCTGTGATTGTTGCAGTTTAGTAAATCCAGACTAATATATCTAAACAAGATAATAACTATAATTATAGAAAAGAAATAAAAAATGATTATTGGAATAATAATATAAGAATTAAATCATCCGGTTTGTTGTAAAGCAAACAAAATCTCAAATGGTATATCTCAATTGAAAATTTTCACATTAAAATTTTTTTTTATAAATCAATGGCTTCACAATTTTATTTATTTTTTATTTATTTATTTATTTATTATTATTATTTTTGATATAGTAGCCGATTCTTAAAGATCTTTGGGAAATGGTGATATTTTTTTGCAGATAAAAAACAATTAAAAAAAAAAAAAAAAAAAAAAATGTTTTATTATTAAAGATTTAAGTGACAGCAAATATTTTCAAAAACAATTATACATTGAATTGCGTTAACAACAGAAATAAGTAACGATAAATGATTTACAATTTTGAATTAATAACTGTATTTTGTAAATTTAATAAAATGTAAATGTTGCAATATCAAATATCAGTGGTATTGTTGAATTAAAAATAATGATCTATTATGACATTTATAAAATTATTCACATAATTATTTTCATCACTTAAGATACGTTATTTTACAAGATACGTTGTAAAATAAGTCGACGAGCAAAATAATATTTTAAAAATATACAAACCTTAAAAAAAAAAAAAAATCTTCACCATCTTTAAATAAGTAACAATTCCCACTAACATTTTATCCATTAAATTGTGTTGGTAAGAGAAATAAATAAAGATAAATGATTTAAATTTTTAAATTAATAACTGTAATTTGTAAATTTAGCAACCGTAAAAGAAAAAAAGAGAATTTTTATTTCAGATTTATTTTTCTTTATTTCATATATAAGAAGACATTTTATCCATTGAATTGTGTTGGTAAGAGAATTAAGTAACGATACATGATTTACAATTTTTTAAATTAATATCTGTAATTTGTAATTTTAGCAACCTTAAAAAAAAAAAAAAAAAAAAGAGAATCTTTATTTCATATTTATTTTTTCTTTATTTCATATATGAGAAGACATTTTATCCATTGAATTGTGTTGGTAAGAGAATTAAGTAACGGTACATGATTTACAATTTTTTAAATTAATAACTGTAATTTGTAAATTCAGCAACTTTAAAGAAAAAAAGAGAATCAACGTATTCAACTCATAATATGACAGCAAAAATATCTTTACCCTCTATAAACAAGTAAGAATTCCCACAGACATTTCATAGCTGTCATTTTTAGACTAGCATTTACAATTCCATACAAGAATTCCGACATTCGATGGAATCACTCATTTTTGGAACAAAATTAGCAAACGTAAAAATCGTCTGCTGAGTTGAGCGTGCAGAAGTACGTGCTCCGAGGTCTGTAGACAATGGGCCGCCACGTGGGCCCACCCTTTAATTGTCATCGACCCTGGAAAGCGTGAATCAGAGGTCCACACCCAGTCAATCCTTTGGGCCCTCACGGATTTCCGAGGGGCCGAACCCTTTCTTTTTCTATTGGCCCTTTTCTACAATTGTATTGCCATCTATGAAGTTCATCATCAACTGCAGTAAGACGATTACAGCTTGTTATTTTTCCGGGGAATTTTGCATTAGCCGCTCTCTGTGATTGAATTTTCGTTAGTCATGCACAGGTATGAATTTTGGATAATGGAGTTTCTGTATAAGTATTATTAGGAACATGACTCAGTCAATTGAAAATTCATTCTTCCTATCCACGGACAAGTGAAAAAAATAAAAAAGGATTTTTCATTTGAGAGCTTATAATGTATTTACTTAGATCTAGCTTATTAGAAGTAATATGATTTTTATTATGCCTTTACTTATTACTCTACTTTAAGATTAGAAAATAATTAACAGTTTGAACATAGAAAGCTATAAATAAGTTTTCTCTAAAAAAAAAAAAAGGGGAAATTTAGTTGAAATTGGTGAAATATATGTGGCGAATATTATTGTCTTTAACTTTTGATATTAACTGGGATTTAGTAATAATCAATAAATGAAACAAGGTCCACAAAACTTATTTAAAGAAAAATCTTTTTTTTAAAAAAAATACTATAAATGTATGTAAAAATTAAAAAATAATTTAAAAATGACATTTAGAGATTTAATTTTAAAATTTAAATTAAAATATAAAAGTTTTTGACGAATATCTCTGTCTACGAACTTTAGATATTAATTGCGGACTAGCAATAATAATCAATATATGAAACTAATTACAATTGTTGACAAATTCATTAAATATATATATAATATATATATATATTTAAAAATTGAAGTTGAAATATAAAAATATTTGGCGAATATCCCTATTTACTAACTTTTGATATTAACTGTGTATAGCAATAATAATCAATAAATGAAACATAGTGGAATGGTCGACAAAACTTATTTAAAAAAATATTAAAAGAAGTTTAAAAAATATATATATTTAGATATTTAAGTTTAAAATTTAAGTTGAAATATAAAAAATATTTGGCAAATATCCATGTCTACTAACTATATATATTAACTGTGGATTAGCAATTAATAACCAGTAAACGAAATAGTATGATCGACAAAATTTATTAAAAAAAATATATGAAAAGAAGTTTAAAAAAATTACATAGAGATTTAAGATACTATTTAAAATTTAACTTAGTAATAAAAGTTACAGTTGCAGTTTTAAACATTAGAAAGCGAGGATTTTAAAGCTTGTTTTATATATGAGTGTGCCAATATTTTATTGTTTAGGTCTTTTGTAATCCGAAATGATGTGAATTCGAGACGCTGCATTAAAATTTAGAATATCACACCACAATTATGCTTATTTCGTATCACAGATTCCTTTTTATATATACAATCTTTATATAAAATTTTTACAATCGTATACAGATTACTTTATTATAGAACTAACTTTTATAGAACGAAGCAAGATTTAAAATCATAAACTCTACATTACTTGTTAATAAAGCCATACATTAAACATGACAAGAACTATAGTATAGATTACGCTATGCTACAAAGGATACTACATAAAAATATTACAGACAAAAACAAAATAAAACAATAAATTTTCAGAACAAGTCTAGACTTTTCAATTATCTTCTATTTTAAATGAATATGTAATTGATAATGTAAATTTACGATAACGTGAAAACTCTTAATACGAATTTTGTTGTTTATTACAGTAGATCTAGCCTGAATAATACATAATATTAGTATTTCAACAATACATTAAAAATTTATCAGTTTATTTCATATTTAAATTACCTTATAATATGCTTTTGTAAGGTCTCTTTATCACCATATTTCTAATATCTTGATATATTCAAAATTTTATTCATTCATTTTATTCTTGGATTAAAACTAGCGAATGAGAAATGAACTGAATTCATTTCTGAGAATGAATTTAAATTTTTGAGAACATCTCACTTTTCGTCTCATTTAAATATAATTAAATTTTTTTCTTATTATTATGAATTTTATGATCATGAATTCTACTTACTATACCCATCTTCGTTTCTTTTTTTTAATAACATATTAGTTTGAATCAAATGATGATAAAATGGGATTAAAATCGAATTTCAAAAGTCATTTACTTTCTAATGGAATTTTGAAAACGCGCCAAATGCGACGAAGGAAAAAAAGGCTCTTTTACATTCGACGAAGTTATTGCTACATGGAAATTATGCGATACGAAAATGGTTTTTTAATTTCCCGTTTTCAAAGGTTGCCATTAAAATACGGAATTGAATAATTAAATTTAATATTTCTGGAAAGTTCTGAACATTTTTTTTTTATTCTAGTATATCTTTCGTAGGGGTATAAACTTAATAATTTTATTTTATTTTATAGTTTGATAGAAAATTAGTTTAAAACAACAGGAAAATATGTCAAGAATGGAAAATGAATAATAAATATTTATAATTCAATAACATAAATGACTTAAAATGAATATTGAAATTTTAATTTACAATCATAAAACTCTGAATTTTTATTACATTTAATCAAATTTTACTAATTATTGTCTGAGTTACTTTTATAAATGAAAAATAATTTAATATTCATTTAGAAAAGTAATGATAAATGTATGCGTATTTTTTTCAACTTCTAAAATTTTATCAATCATAATTTATTATTGCTAACCAGAAAAATCGTCCTCAGACCAGAAGAATCTAACCTCGTTTCATATAACTTAATACAAGTTTCAAAAATGTTTATTACGTGCATTTTTGCTTATTTGTCTAAAAAAAAAAGCAATTATTTTTCCATAAACTCATATAGAGTACATCATTTTTTTCCAATTCTTTTTTCAATTTTGAGAAATATTGATTTACAAAATTATTTAATCTAGATCTTTATTCTAAAAATAATTTGATTCACTATAAACACATATATCCATACATCCATATATATATAAACGCTATACTTATTAGCGTCAATAATAATTAGCAAAATTTACATGTTATCTACCAGTGATAATAATTTAGCTAGTAATGAGTAAATGAGAGTGTTCTAGATCTAATTATTTCTTCCTCTGCAAGGAGTTATATGTTCAAATCTATGATTCTAAAACGTGGTGCTTAGATAAAAATTAAAATTTGTAAAAAATTTTCTGTAATTAAATGTTTCCTAGATATGAAGAATCTATGCTTTTACACACATTAAAGATAGTATTGCAACTTATGCTGGGTCATCTAGTTCTAAGAATAGTTTGGCGTAAATGACCTTGTACCCTTAAAAGGTCAAAACTGACCATTGTGCCTTAATATACACTACGTAAAAAAAGTAGAAGGACACTTGATTTTCTAACAATAACCGAAAAATATTTTATTTTTACTAAAAATTTTTATTAGAAACATTTTAAAAATATTTTAAAAATACAATTTTAACATCAGAATTATGATATTCAAACATAAAATATTAATGGCAACAAAAATAGTTTTTTTTTTTTTTTTTGAAACTTTGTAAAAAAAGTAGAAGGACAGCATTATAACGAATGAAAAAATAGTGATTTTAATAAGGAATGTTCTTCCCATTGGCCTTTATAACTTCAAATATTCTGTTTGGAAGTGAATTGTATAGGGATCGAACTTCTGTTTGACAAAATTGTCCCACGAGTCATTCAATGCTTCTCGAAGCTGAGTTAGCGAATCAAATTGCCTTCCATCAGCATAAACTGGACGAACTAGCATTGCCAAGATGTTTTCCACTATATTTAGGTCAGGACATTTGGCTGGCCATGGTAAAACATCCACATTATGTGTTGGGAACAAATTTTTGACTCCAGTCGCGGTGTGAATGGAAGCTCCGTCTTGCTGAAACTTCCACTCTTCACCCCCCCAAGTCAGAGCCACAAGGAAGAAGCTCGGAATTCAGCACTTGAATGTAGTCTGTATGTTTTTTTGCCTACCATTTAAGAAAACCAGACTTGTCCTTCCTCCGTATCCAACAGCCAGCCAAACCATTAAATTCCCTCCTCCCATTTGTCGTGTTGAATAGTATTCGTCTTCATTCCCCAGACAATTCCAGTAGTGCTGATTTCCGTCTGACCGTCTAAGTTAAATTTCTTTTCATCGGAAAATATCACAGTCCATTCTGTAGTCCGGGACATATGCTCCTTAGCCCACGCTAAACGGTTATCAATGTGAGCTTGTGTCCACTTAGAATGATGTTTCCGTTTTTTGAAAATGAATTTTTAGATCTTTTAATATATTTATAAACTGTTTGTTTCGTCACATGATTAAGTCCTGCTTGATTTCTTGCCTTTGAAACACTTCTTTTGTTCTTCTTAAGCACACGAACAAGTTTTCTTTCATCACGTGGTGTTAACTTTTTCGGTCTACCAGTCTTCTTTTTCTTTCCATTTTTATAAGGATTTCTGATAAAGTTTGAAACTGTATTGGGGCTTACCTGCAACAATCCAGCAATCTCTCTGATACCTTTACCATCATTTTGATATGCGAAAATTTGGCCTTTTTGAAAATCGTTCAAAGGTATTCCTTTAGGCATTTCTGAGAACGGAGAAACAGCGTAATTTTTAAACAAATTAGATTTTTTTGACAGAAAAGGATAAAACAAAGTACAAAATCACTATTTAACTAAAGAACAACTCATTAAATTAAATATATTAGCAAGTGTCCTTCTACTTTTTTACGCATCGGAAATTATATATACTAATTTTATTATTAATATTAGTGGTAGATGTTTAATTTTTGCCTAAAATGAAAACAGGGGTCATTAAACTAAATCTGCATAAATATCTGGTAGTTAGGAGAAAATAAGAGATATTAATTAAAAAAAAACACTGTCCTTCTATTTTTTTTTTTTTACGCAGTGTAGCATCTATGCATCTATCTAGTTGTATACTTCAAGTTAGTTGTAAAATGTAACTTAAATAATTGACTTACTTTTTGTTCAGTGTGTGCTTTCTCTATAAATATATAAAATCTTTAATAGGTTACATCAAAACAAATACATTATTGTTTATTATATTTTATGTATTACTATTTTATTTTGCATAGCTCTGCGATAGTGTTTCTAGATAGCATTCGAATTCGTTTACCGTTACAATCTTGGAAAACTTTATTTGCTGCTTTGAAAAATGGATATAACACATTGAAAACTGTGCCAAAATATTTTGCATTAATACGACCTATCTGATGGAAATACATATCATTCTTCCATACACTTTTTTTCCCTGAAAGTCTTTTTTGAAAGATCTTTTTCCTTATAAGAGAAGTTTTTGGAGCGGCGAAATAATGTATAACGAGGATGTTTTATGGATCAAATGTGCTGTTTGCTAGTATTTTAAGAGATAAAAGTAATTTTACATTTTACATCTTAATGTTCATGGTGCCATCTACCATTATAAAACCGCTTTAAGTAACTGATAAATTTATTATGTATCCAGTAAATTTATTATGATTATTTAGTAAATTTATTATGATTATCTAGTAAATTTATTATTAGTATCCAGCAAATTTATTATAATTATCCAGATTTAAATCTTCGAACTTATTACATCAGGAGATGATTTTGACACAGCAATGTAGTGTGAGTGGACGATGTTAAAAAATAGTAGGTTTCATGGGTCAAATATACTGATTGCTAGTGTTCCCTATATGGGAAGAAATATATAATTTTGCTTTTGACATCTTAATGCCTATGGCATCTAGTATTATAAAATCGCATTTAGTATCCAGTAAATTTATTATGACTACCCAGACTTAAATCTTCAAACATAATCCACAGGAGGTGATTTTGACGCAGCAAAATGGTGTAAGTGGAAGCAGTCAAAAAACCAGTGGGTTTTATGGGCCAAATACACTGATTATTAGTGCTCCCTAAATGCGGAAGAAAAATGTAATTTTGCTTTTGACATCTTAATGCCTGTGGCGCCATCTAGTATCATAAAATCGCTTTGAGTTTCCGGTAAATTTATTAAAATAAAATTACTGCGGCTTTTCAACGATTTTATATTCAATTTTAAATTAAATATTGACGGGCCTTTTAAACTGATTAGACGTTTAACTTATTACTGAATTAAAAAAAAATCGTTGTTTGAATAAATCATGTCGTCACATGAAAATGATGGGTGCGTGGATTGCTCTCATTGGTTTTATGCATCGATCCTTGCACAATAAACCCAATCCCAACTGGAAAGAAAAATATAATTTTGCTTTTGACATCTTAATGCCTGTGGCGCCATCTAGTATTATAAAATCGCTTTGAGTTTCCGGTAAATTTATTAAACTAAAATTACTACGGCTTTTCAATTATTGTACAGTCAATTTTAAATATTTAATTTAAAATTGAATGTAATGTATGTTCCTTTTAAGCTTACCATTTAATGATTGGACATTTAACTTATTACCGAATTAAAATAAAAAAAAAAAAATCGTTGTTTGAATAAATCATGCCGTCACATGAAAATGATGGGTCCGAAAATCCGCGGATTGCTCTCATTGGTTTTATGCATCGATCCTCGCACAGTAAACCCAATGCCAACGATTAGATCACGCTTAGCTGGATTATCCCGTTTCTCACTGACTGCTGCAGAAGAAGGATGGGGGATGGTGTAGGAGCTGCCGATTACCGAGTAAAATCCCCTATCATAAGGGGACGGCATGTTCGGCCATGTCAGGCGCGAGATGAGTTTGTTCGAGGAGAGGGTGCTCGGGGGGGGAGCAAACGAAAATTTTCAAATCAATGATGTCGTCCGCGGTAGCTGCAAACGAGCGTCGATAGATTCCATCCCTCTCTTCTTCAGCCCCCTATATATATATAATAGGGATAAGCCTTGCGTTTGTTTGGAAAGCTTTCAAAACGATCTCTAGGCTATTTAGTCATGTTTTCCATACTTGGCGAAGAATCGCCAATTTTCTGATTTTTTTCTTTAGTACAGAAGTACGAACTTCGTACTTTTAGTACGAATTTTTGATGCTTAGAAATGTCCGTTCAACTAAAATGAAAATGCATGCAAGCAAGCGTATATCCAAGGACAAATTAAATACAAATATTGTTTAGTGGCTTAGATTAAATGCATATTATTTCCTACCAAATTTTGCGTTACCTTAATACTGAAATAAACAGAAGTAAACAATGAAGGACTGGACTGCCCCCCCAACCTCCCTTATTTATTTGAAGTAAAACTTAAAACTGTTTGGATAAAAACTTATTAACTAGTTGATTTTTCAACCATTTTTTAATTTATTTTTTAAACGTATTTTTATCTTTTTACAAAGAAGCCTCACGAGAGTTTGATTTTTTTTTATCAAATAATTTTTCAGTTATTTGAATGTATCTGCATTCTCGATAAAGCTTTAAACGTATGCCTTTTTAAACATATTTTTACCTCACTCTTTTGCTTTCTCGACATTAGTGCATTTTCAAGATCAATTTGATTTTCAAACAACACTCTCACTAAAAATAAGTTCATTTTGTTTAATTTCGTGTCCGTATTTAAAGCATTCGATTTAACATTAGTTTGTTTCCGTACGCTGTAGTTTGAATTTAAAAAAAAAAGCCCCATTATCTTCCAGTGCTATAGCGAGTATCCAATCGTCTTTCGTTCAAATCTTAAATCCTTTCACTTGTGACTAAAAACTGACCAGCTTCTAAACGGTGAATTCTTCTTTTGAATGTGGAATTAGATCTCAGTTCAAATTGCTTTTAAGTTACACTGCGTTCAGACATGAGAGCGAAAAGAATGCACGAGAGGAAAAAAAAAAAAGGCATACTATTCCTGAATAGATCTTAATCAATTTAGCCCAAAAGTTGCTCTGCTTATAATCGTTGCATTGTTTCGTTATATATCCTGTTTTAAAAGTATCTCAGCTTTAAATAATGATTGATTACTTGCTTACAGCGTGAGGTAATTGGACTTTTTTTTCGAGGTTAAACTATAACGCTCGAGAACAGACAGCTGTTCGGCCATTCTCTCTCAATTCTTGAAGCAGCTTTAGATGCAACTTTTATTAAAGTTTTGAAGATGATAGCTTATATTCTGAAAGGACGTTGGCTTAAACTATACAGGGTATTACAACACCAACTAAGAGGGGGAAGGTACATCTATACGACTCGGAATCACTTAGCAATGGCGGCTCATAAATGCTTTCCAGAGGGCATTGATAGCGTTGCATAGAGGCGAGATTTTCAAGTGTTTACACAGGAACTCTTCATTTCACATACTAACGCAGCCGTAATAGGATGGCTGATCAAACGAAAGCGGAACTAGTGAGCATGCATCTAGCTTATGAAGCTGCGGAGTGCAACATATATCTGATTAGGTACGCACAATTATTAATTAGCAGTATTCTGAGAGAAGTTCTTTCCAGAGAATTGACGTCGTGAATAGAACAATTCATGGTACAGAACAGTCTAAGTTCCAGTACCTCAGCTATAGCACATAATGTCCACAGACGATTTAGACATTATGTACTATAGTTGAGACATTATAGAAGATACCCATTATAGGAGATTTTGTGTAAAAATGACCTACAACCTTAGTTCATCATTTTTGCTGCATATTTACTACGTGCTGTCATTTCATGCATGGTACTTTCCTTGTACACTGCCGCGTCAGGAACCTGGTGCTAAGACAGAGAGTATAATAATACTAACACCACTTCTAAGATTAATTTCAAAGATATATGGCTTAGGGGAGAAGTCTTAATTTCGAACCTTGTGAAATTGGCATGCTAATGAAGTGCTGATTTGTCGCCAAGGAACGACGATCGAAAGCAGCAACCCTCCCGCGTGCTTTAATTGAATGAAAAGTTGCCCTCATTGAGCCGGCTAGGGTCTGAAAGGACGGGAAGAATCGATCTTTTAGTAAAATATTGGTTCGTGCTACTGGGGGAGGCACTCTTTATTTATCTGGCTAAATTACTTCCCTCATAACTTCTCACACTTCAAAAGACTTAATCGCTGGTATTAGTCTGTAAATCGAGAATGGAAGGCTCTCTTACAATTTTTGTAGTTTATGTTCGCAGTAAGAGTTAATTGCCTTTGACACACTGAATCATGTTTTCTCAATTGATTTAAGATATCGTGACACAGTGACGTTTATTGGTGAACGTATTCTGCATGAAGGCTAGTTGCTTATTTGTGATGATGACTGATGTTAAAATGTAGAGTCATGCAAGTTTTGTACTTCAGTTATAACTGTAGTTAAGACTGAAGGATTCACAGGTCTTTATGAATAATGATGATTTCTAGAAGAAATTAGGAGCAATTCATAATTTAAAAAACTAATTACACCTTTGAAAAAAAAAAGCGGCCTGTTGGCCAATTGGTTATCACTCTGGCATGTGGTACCACATGCTTCAGGTTCGAATCCTGGCAGTGGCATGGATGTTTGTGAGTGGTTCGGAATCCACGTTAAACTGTAGGTCCCGATCTAATTTGACCAAAGTTTTGTGCACAATATAACGTTGATTCCGAACCACTCACAAACATCCTTGCCACCAACACGATTCGAACGTGAAGCCTGTGGTACGAACGACCACAGCGATAGCCAATTGGTCATCAGGCCGTTTAAATTTGAGGAGGTGAAATATTGAAGCAGTGTAACAGATATAACGCTGAATATGTTGCATATTTGATGAATGATGTACCTAACATTCGAAAGCAACAAAATGGGTTTGTTTGGTTTGTCGACCTATGGCCACTTTTTGCACACTTAAGGCTAATTAGACCGGGATCTACAATTTTTATTTCCGAGCCTCTAACAAAAATCCATGCTACAGCCAGGATTCTAACATGAAGCCTGTGGTACACAAGAGCACTAGACAATAGGCCATGAGGTCGCCAAAATGGGTAATATGACGTCGATGAGTCAGTGCCAAATACTTTCCTACAACTTCCACGGAATCAATAATGAATATAACACAAGCTATCTAACAGGAATTAAATCTCCATCGTCTTGCAAGCTAGCTCACTCTAACTATCACAAGTAGATAAATGAAAAATTTATGCTAACATTAAATTTTTCCTATGCCATAAATTATAAAATGTTTATTATTACATTATATTTTCCGTCGATTTTGAAGAAATAATTTGCAAAAAACAAAAAAAAAAAAGTTTTGATATCGTATCTTTATTCAAAATAAGCCATTCATCTTCATTAAAAAAAAAATTGATTTATTGTTTTTTGGCGTGATAAATAAAATCTCTTATTTAATTATTTTTCAACAAGTTTTTCTATAACCTTATTATACGCTTAACCACATTTTTTCATGCAAAGATTGAATGGAATTCGTGCAAAAAGTTCTGATATGAAACTTAAAAGACTTCAGGGAATTCATGTAACAGGGATGAAAAACAAAACCTTGTGGCCTTATCTTAACCAACCGGAAAAGAAGCAAAACTTGTTTTATATCTCTCGCTTAATCATCTCTGCTTTAATTTTTTACAACATTCATGCTGCTGGAAAAATTGATTAAAGGTGCTTAAGAAACAACGTGCTTAATCAAAAAATAATGATTGTTGATAAGAATTTGATGTTACAGTGCAATAGGTTATAAACATGGTGTTTGCAGCCAGTTTTTTTTTTTTTATGCAAGATTGTTTGTTCAGCTTAATCTTGTGTGTTATTTCTAAATGTATGCTTATCGTAAGAATCTAAAATGGATCAATTTAAAATGATCTTGCAATAATAATAGTAGTAAAATCCTTTAAAGAATGTTGATTGAAAAATTTCTATGAGCTTTTTTTCTTTTATTTTTTTATTGTAGAAATTATAAACAATTGATTGGTTAGAGTTTTGAATGGAGTTGGTTGTGGTTGATTGGTGAAAAGTTTCAACGGAGTTGGTTGTAACTGATCGGTTAACAGTTTGATGGGTATTGGTTGAGGCTGATCTGTTAAAAGTTTGAATGGAGTTGGCTGATCAGTTAAAAGTTTGAAAGGAGTTGGTTGTAGCTGATCTGTTAAAAGTTTGAATGGAGTTGGTTGTAACTGATCGGCTAACAGTTTGATGGGTGTTGGTTGAGGTTGATCTGTTAAAAGTTTGAATGGAGTTGGTTGTGGCTGATCGGTTAAAAGTTTGTTTGAATGGAGTTTGTTGTGGCCGATCGGTTAAAATTTTGAATGGAGTTGGTTCGTGGCAGATCTGTTAGAAGTTTGAATGGAGTTGGTTGTGGCTGATCGGTTAGAAGTTTGATGGAAGTTGGTCATGGAATTATAAGAGGTTTGGTCATAATTGTGTCCTGATCGATTTAAGATTTGATAAGTGTTGGTTCATGGCAAGGATGGTTAGAGATTTGAAGGGAGTTGGCGAGGGCTTGATAAGTTAGAAGTTAGAACGTAATTGGTAGTGTCCTGATCCGTTAGAGGTTTGATATGTGTTGATTCGTGGCATGATCAATTAGAGGTTGGATGAGAGTTGGTCATGGACTGATAAGTTAGGGGATTGATCTCAATTGGTTGTGTCTGATCAATTAGAAGTTTGATAGGTGTTGGTTTCTTGACGTGGTCGGTAAGAGGTTTGAAGGGTTGTTGTATATTGTTATATTGTTCATCGAAAGGGTATATTGTTCATCGAAAGCATCACAGGTCTATCTCCATCAACTTTATCTAGGACCACTTAAAAATGATAGTTTGGCAGCATGGATTATATTCGTAAGTGCGTGCGTAAGAATTTATTTCTTTTCCCAATGGTATTAATTACAAGCCCAAGTTAATGTCTATTTGAAAGAATTTAAATAAGATGCTATTCCACTTTTATATATTTGTCTCATTTGTGAGTGTAATATAGTATCAACCTTATCCGTATTATAAAGGTAAAGTTGAATTAGTTAAAAATATATTGTAATAGTAGAGGACGATTTTAATTCCAAGAACTTGGCGTCGAAAAATTTATTATTATTATACAAACTATTTAATTGCAGAACTAAAAATTATACTATCCAGTTATATATACATTATGTGCATAGTGATTTAATAATTGAACTATTAAAATGATTGATGATAATCCTATAATTAGATATAGTTGTTGATTGATATAGTAATGGATATAGTTTTTCTATATTGTTGATCATTTTTTTTATTGATTTTTCACAATATATTTGAAATTAACATTTTAAGAAGTATTAATTGTTGATGTATTAAAATATATATTTAAAAAATTTTTTAATCTGAATTCGATTTTGTTCAGAATAAAATATTATTAGAAAATACTGTAATGAAATTTGTACATATACTTTAGTTCCTTCTTCTATAGTTTCAGTTCCCTTGTGGTTAAAATTTACTTCCATGGATAAATAAACTACTCTAATCGGCTTAATTTTTTATCGTATTGAAATAAAAATAACTGAAAAATTTTCATTTGTAAATTATAATACCAAATGATGTATAATTTTTTTTGATCATGTACATCGGTAGGCCTCTGTAGAAACTGTTCCTCTTAGATATACCACGGACAGTCCACAGAGAGTCACCTAGGGAGAATATTGCTCTTTGAAATGGGGGGTAACTATGGGGATTACTAGGTTACTATTAACTTAAGGGGTAACTACTCCTCCTTTGAACGTCATAAGGAGAAAACCAGGAAAATTTCTACCGGAATCTGATTTCCGTTGTGAGACATGGTCACAATAAACATCTAATCTCTCTGTTTTTGAAAGCAGTGAAAGAAACGGACGCCACCAGTGGGATTGAAATCGTCTCCTGCATCCTGGTGGCCAAGTGGCTAAGCTCTGGCCTTTGGTATCACTTTAAACTGTAGGTCCCGGTCTGTTTAGCCTTCGTGTGCACAAAATGACCGTAGAGCAATAAACCAAACCAAACCAAACCTTCTGCATTCTTACCATTGGGCCATGAATCAAGCACCAAATAATAATTGAAAGAATATCTATTCCCTTTCATTATCAAAATACCGCAAACATATTTCTGGAGCAATATGCGCCAACAATTACGCCATTTCATCGGATGGCCGCAACAATCTTCCCGAAGCAAGCACGCCTGCGAAATATTTTGCAAGATCTCGTTAGTTTCTGTTTAGTATCCCCGGTATTGCGATTTTATTATTTACTTTCCTCATCTCAGCGTTGTTTATGGAGCTTTCCCAGTAAAGGATGCGACTGCTGAAATAACCAATAAGTGGAGGCGTATTTAGCCGATGAATAATTTCAATTAAGAAGTAACTGAATCATTTCCGGCTCGGAAGAGATTTCGCACATGGCCGCTATCCGTCAACTCAAGATATCTAATAGACTTTTCGCAGATTGCTGCATCCTGCAAGATAAGGTGTATTTTCAGAGTTTGTTGAATGCATATAATGTCTTTCTCGTACCTTGTCAGATTGTCTATACTCAACATATATAAATAATCTACAAGAAGTCAGATTTTTTGTCTGTTATCGAAACTGATTTTTTTTACACTATAAAATACATTTTATGAATTTTAAATTTATTTTGAGAAGAAATAATTTGGACCTGAATGGCCGAGTGTCTAGCGCTCTGGCGCTCGGTTGCCACAGTTTTCGGGTTCGAATCCCCGGCGGTGCCGGGGATGTTTGCAGTGGTTCGGAATCCACTTTAAGCCGTAGGTCCTGGTCTCTTATGACTGTAAGAGCGTTACAGAGCAGAAGTCAGACTTCTACCTACGGGTGCTCCATCAGAACAGAAGCTGCACCTCCCCTTCCGTGAATGATACGACAACAACAACAGGAGAAATAATTCAAATCGTCGATATTGGCCAATTTCTTCTTCATTGGGCGCAACAGCCCCATGGTGGGCCAAAAGCCATGGTCTGTTGTAATGGCAGATTTCGAGACAGGAGATGTTTTCTTTTTTACCGCGTAGGGTTGTAAAGCCCTACGCCCAACGCTCTACAGCTCAGTTTTAGTTTAATAAATAATGAAATTTTAAATATTAGAAAAATATTTATTTAAAGTTTTCTTTTTTATTGAATAGTAAAAGATAAGTTCCTTTGTAAATAACATTACAGCAGAATTCCCGTCTGCCTAATATTATCTCTGTAGTATTCCTTTTTCTTCATTGGCGCAACAGCCCCATTGTGGGCTAACTGATTACCTCGAGTCAGTCTACCATTATCTCCAGTCTGCCTAGTGACAAATTTCGAGATAGGGGATGCTTTCTTTTTTACGGGGTAGCTTGTGAGCCCTACATCCAACAGTCATATTAGATCGGGATCTATGTTTTAAAGTGGATTCCGAACCAATACAAACATCCATGGCCCCACCGGGACTCGAACGCGAAATCTATAGCATCGAGCCCCAGAACGCTATTCACTCGGCAGGCCCGTGCCCAATTTCAGGCCCTGTGCCCAATTTATAGTCATATTTTATTTACTTTCAGGCCCAGTGCCCAATTTATAGTCATATTTTATTTACTTTCAGGCCCAGTGCCCAATTTATAGTCATATTTTATTTACTTTCAGGCCCAGTGCCCAATTTATAGTCATATTTTATTTACTTTCAGGCCCAGTGCCCAATTTATAGTCATATTTTATTTACTTTCAGGCCCCCCAATTTATAGTCATATTTTATGTCCAATGTAAACCAATTTAATTTCTTATGTCATAGTAAAATGTCCCCTCTTGTCCTTGTAGTAAGAAGGATGATCGAATCCGCTCTAGCATCCTTTGCAGTCACTGCTTTTTCAGAAATGGAGAGACACGATGTTGGTTTAAATGACATATATAAACATCTCGCACTGTCGTTCAGAATTTGAGGGCCTGGTGGAATTTTCTGGTTTTTCTCTCCTGCAGCGTGCAAATGCTGGGCGGTTACCGTTAAAAGTCCTCCTGGAAGATACTATCTTCTCTTTTTAACCCATTTGCTGGCTGTTCGTGGTATATGTAAGTGGAGACAAGGTCTCTCGAGGCGCATAATAAAAAAATATTTCTATTATCATCTTGTCTAAATGATCATCTTGTCTAAATGATCATCTTGCCTTGCCTTGTCTTGTATATTTCGATTCACAAATTTAAAATCATTTAAATAAAAAAAAAAAAAAAAATATATCTTTTCTGATTTTTTTGCCATATACGCGGCAAACTTTTCTGTTGCAAGCCGAACTCTTTGTTTCAAAAGAGAGTACTAATTCCATTCAAACAGGAGTAGAGAACAATTCAGAAAAACGCCCAATAGGTTGAATCTCCCTTAATGGACGTGTAAAATTCGCAGGTGGTTTGTGCGATTATTCATGGCCTGCATGATTCCGGGTTACGCGGGTCTAATGGACCTCACTTTCTGTGGGGGGACTCACACCTGCATCTTTCCCTTAACCCCGGTGGGGTGATTCTCATTATGAATTTAACAGATGGAATTTCGGACATAAATTTGACCGGAATCGCGCTTGAAAATCAGGGTACAACTATTGAAATCATTGTTTGCCTAGCCTTGGTATAGAGGTAAACAAAAATGAACATTAAATAACTGTAACTGTTCATCAGTTGAATGGAATTTAAATAGAAAAATGTTCTTAGAAACACATTAAGATAAAGTAACACATTAAGTTATTAAAAACTTTCCTCAAATCATAGTGTAAATAGTATTTGATTATTCTTTTTCATTGGCGCATTGAACCCCATGGTGGACAAAGTCCGTCTGCCTGCTGACAGATTACTAAGCCCGAAACAGGAGATATTTTCTTTCTGCAGGGGTAGGGTTGTGAGCCTAAGCCCGACGCTGTGACAGTCACATTAGACCCGAGACATACAACTTATTTAGATAGACATTTTTATCAGGTAAAATGAGGACCATAGGTCTCATGTAAATAATGAAAATATCAACAAATATTTAGTATCGTTTTTAAAATGGGAAGATTAATCTTCTAATTTTGAATACCATTAAAACTGAAGATTTGAAGAAAGGTAATTTAAAAGTTAGTTTTTCAAATTTAAATGGATTCTATTTTCTGATTAAAGTACAGTCGTAAAAGATCTTTGGTAAAAATTCAGAATACTGCCATTTCTGTCCTATTCTTCCTTTATTGCAATTCCTGAAGATATGTGTCAGATTAAAGTACGATAGTAAAAGTTCTTCGGTAAAAATCCAGAATATTTCTTTTCTGTACTCTTCTTTCTTAATTTTAATTCCTGAAGATATTTGCTATCAAGAAAAAAAAATAATAATTGTTTTAATGTTCGTAATTAAATAAAATTTTTCATAACATGATTCGTTGTAATGGTTTTATAATTTTCTTTTATTATCATTTTCTTTTCTCTTTCTAAAATTATTTTAAAGATTGTGCCAATTTCTTAATTTTTTATTTTCAAAACCCATTTAAAAAACAATAAAACACATTTACATCCATTAGAATAATGTATCAATTTAATGAACTTGTCGCCTATCTCTGCATCATTCTGTACCAGTGATTCTCTGATTAAAGCAGCGAAACATGGAAGAACAAATTATCCCTTATCTCCATATTTGGCGATTAAAATACTTCGCCAGATAACAACTTTGGCTGTTTTTTTTTTTTATGTATTTTGTAAAGATTTTTCTCAATATCACATCTCTTGCTAAATGAAAAAAAGCATAAAAAAAAAAGTGAGTTTAAATTTCTGGAAACTTTAAATGACTCATTAACTTAAGTATCCCCAAATAATAATGTAGAAAACAAATGGGTTAATCGCTCTAACGTTTATAAATTTAATTTTAACTTCACACCAGAGGCTAGCTTCTGCAATTCTCATTCAACTGAATATTTTTTTTATCGCCAACCTCTTCGTTTCCTAAATGGCATTCATGAAAAATCCCTTTTTTCCCCCTAGTGAGGATGTATGGGGAAAAAAGGAAAAAACCTTGCGAGTCGGGCGAATGAATTTCTAAATTTGCTACCGATAAGGCCTTTTTCTGTGGCCTTATTTTCTAACGTTCTAAGTGGCACATTAACGTTTGGCCGATAAGGCTCTATTCTTTTCACTTTTGTGGCATCAGTATTAATGGAGATAGCACTTTTTTGTCTTTTGTAGATGTTCGTCTTTTTGTATAGTTTTTTTTTTTTTTTTACCTGGATTTGAAAATTTTTTTTAACTTCCTTTGGATTTTTTTTGTAACGTTTTGAAATGAGCGTTAAATCATTACGTAAGTAAAAACTGAAAGGAAAAAGTGTTATTACCAAGTAAAAACGTTTAACGGTGGTAAAAATTTTTTTTTTTCTAAAGAAAAACAATGTAATTTAAACGGTCCAACTTTTACAATGATTTCGTGTTTGTTTAATTTTTACATAGATACCAGTTACTATTCTTAGTATTTATTTCATGTATTTAAAATGTTTCAAATAATTAATTTTTCACATTTTATTTCATTTTAAAAAAACATTAATTTTTTTTAGTTAAAAAGAAGAAACTAATTTAATTTAACATTTTTAATTTTATAAAATTAATTCTCAATATGCCTGACTCGAGGCTCAGTGGTAACGTGCGCCGCTGGTGAGCATTAGGGCTGAGGTTCAATCTAATGTTGTTGTTGTTGTTGTAATCCTTGTTGTTGACACCGTTTCAAAAAACGGAGAGACTCGATGGCGTTTGTGATGCTCAACATATTGCCTCTTTAGTAGAACTGTCTGATGGGACTTTTTCGGGTTTTTCTTCCATACTATACGCAAATTCGGGGCAGTTCCCCCCATAAAAGTCTCCCAGAAGTCACTGTCCTACTTTTTCATCTACTCGGAGCCGAGTCAGACTTCTACTTACTGGTGCTCCATCACAACAGAAGTTGCCGCTTTACCTCCATTCATGAGTAGGCTACTCATGAGATGTCCGTCACGCACTGCAAGACACTGATGGTCACTTCACAATATTTTTGTTACTTTATTTCAAAATTCAATGGATAAGTACGTTGGGTTGGATCCGATTCCCGAAGAGCAAACTAAATTGAAAAGCTCCAATAACTGGGCATTATGAACAATATGCATTATGAATTGCGCTTGTAAGTCCATTTGAAGAATACAGAAAAAAAAAGGCAAAATATATATGCAGTCTAGCAAGCCTTCTGTGAGGCACTTGACTGATATTCAAATGAAAAATATCGAAATTTCCCGTCATTTAAAAACATATTCACATTGTTATATGTTATAATCGAGTTCTCTGGATCTATGGACTTAATCCTTTTTTTATGGTTTATTCGATGTTTTCAGTGAGTTACGAAAATAATTGTTTCATTAAAATCATAATTTCCATTCATAAATAAAAATGTGCTTCCAACCTACTTGGAGAAACTTCCCTCACTGAATGTTCACATATTCCTCGCCTGCCTCACTGATGATTGATTCGTCAAACATCAGTTTTTCTCCATGTTCACGACGTCGGCAAAACTTTACCCAATCTAAATTTGATCCTCACTCGTCACGGCCGTCTTTTTTATGCCGTCAGTGGTAGGAATTAATTTCCAGCAACGTCTCCGCTCATTAGGCTGTGTCCCCCTGAATGATTCGTCCTCTCTTTAGAAAGGGATTAGACCTGATTTACAGCCTGGATTTGAACCGGAATACAAAAGAGGAGGCCGTGTGGGCCCAATTCATTCTTGTTTGGAGTCCAAGTCCTGCCTTCGACAGCGCCATCATCTCTTGCGGATGTTCGGTCCAAATCAGCCTTGAACTCTCGCTAAGTTTTATTTACTTACATTCTTTCCTATTTCGAGATCAGATCTCTCTTTTTCAATTCCTTCTATCAGCTCACACTCTCCCTATATATATCTTGTTCAAATTTTCAATCCTTCATAAAATACTTTTATTCCTCCACTCAAGTTCAAATACATTTTTTTTTTTGAACTTGTAGGGGATGACACTGGATGTTAACACAGTTTTTCAAATATTAATTCATTAATTAAATGTAATTAATTTTTAGTTTTTTTTTTTTTTTTTTAGATTTAAGTTGCATCTATCTACCAATAGATGGTGCCAGATAAAATTAAAAAAATGAATGAAAATTGTTTTTATAAAGGACTTTCTGCAATACAGTGAAAAAAAAGTAGAAATTGATTTAAAATTTTTTTTTTTTATATTACTTGCTTTCCTTCAGTGGCAGGAATTAATTTCCACCAGCATCTCCGCTCATTAGGCCGTGTCCCCCTGAATGATTCGTCCTCTTTAGAGAGGGATTAGGCCTGATTTACAGCCTGGATTTGAACCCGACTCAACAGAGGAGGCCGTGTGGGCCCAATCCATTCTTGTTTGGAGTCGAGTCCTGCCTTCGACAGCGCCATCTCTTGCACAGCGGATGTTCGGTCCAAATCAGCCTTGACCCACCCCGAGACCTCTCGCCAAGTTTTATTTACTTACATTCTTTCCTATTTTGGGATCAGATCTCTCTTTTTTTTATGGCTGCAGCTTCTTTTTTGGTGCGGAGGGCATAACTCTTGCAAGGCCGACACCCATTCCGTGAGGAGCGTGACGCAGTGAAGTGTGGTTCATCCATCACTCTGATTCGTTCTTTCTCTACCCCCACCCCCCGTGATGTTCGTTTATTTATTCAAAAGGATGACCTAATGGGATGAACCAATCGCGGTGTAGGCTAATCGACGGATTTCATGGGGAGAAGTGGTTAGGAGTAATTTCTTCAATCAGCGGCCGGTAAATTCTTTTATGAGTGGATTTGCTTAGATTTTGTTTTCTTTAAACTCTTCTATTGCCAATCTTTGATGCGACCAACGCAAATTAAGTAACGCTGAAATAAATATAAGTATTTTAATTCATTTAAAATTTATACAACTAAATGTATCCTTCATTTAAATTTTTATGTCTTAAATACGGCAAAGTGAATGTATGAATCTTATTTGTGTACTTTGCGGCCTGCTAACCAAATGGCTAGTGCTCCGGCCTTTGGTATCACAGGCTTCAGGTTCGAATCCTGGCGGTGGCATGGATGTTTGTAAGTGGTTCGGATTCCACGTTAAACAGTAGGTCCCGTTCTAATTGGCCTAAATTGTGCAAAAAATGACCGTAGAGCGATAAACCAAACCAAACTTATTTGTGTATTTTGCGGCCTGGTCGCCGAGTGGCTAGCGCTCTGTCGTTCGGTACCACAGGTTTCGGATTCGAGTCCTGGTGGTGCGTTGATGTTTGCAGTGGTTTGGAATCCACTTTAAACAGTAGGTCCCCCTAATAGGATCTTAGAACGTTGTGGGGAGTGTTACTCGCTTCCGTAGCATTTCTTCAAGCTGCACGTACCCCCTTGGTAGTGCTAAATGAGTAACAAAGGTGAGTCCTTGCTTATGGCGTAAAGATTAACGGTCTCTGTATTGCAAGCTGCATTAGAACAATATAACTAATTGTTGTTGTTGCTTATCCCATTTGGGCGACAGCAATACTGGGTGAAAACCATGGATCCTTGTGTTATGGAAGGGGGGTGACAGCTTCTGTTGTGATGGAGCACCCGTAGACAGTAGTCTGACTTTGCTCCGTGTCATTGAAAAGGAGGACAGTGCCGTCCGGCCTACCCCGCATGTGCCTACTGTATGGGAGAAACCCGAAAACTCCCACCAGGTAGTCCAACTAACAAGACAAGATGCTGAACATCACAAACGCCATTGTGTTTCCTCGCTTTTTGAAACAGTGTCTGCAACAAAGCCACCAACGAATTGAACCTCCGTCCTAATGCTCATCAGCGGTGCTTGTTGCCATAAGTCGGGCCAACTAAATGTAGACTTCATTTATAATTTTAAATGCATAGTACAAGTATGATTCTTAACTATGGACTTTAATATAGGAGTTTAAACTAGGGTGGTCTGGTGGAAGGTACTTTGGGTTTCTCATCTAGTAGAACAAGGTTCGGACAGGGCCAGTGAGACTCTGTATTCATCGTGCTCTAACGGGGCTCAGTACTGATTTTGAGATGTCATCATCGAGGCCCTATTTCTTCCAGTGTGAAGACGGACAGTTGTGCTTTTAAATAATTATTAATTAAATATTGGGCTAATATAAGAGATGGCCTGAATTATCTCTACCACATTTATTATTCTTCTACACAATCATAATATCCCTAAATAGATAACTCCACGTCCGTGGTTAATATTCTAACAGCAGAATATATGTCAGTTATGTGCATCCAAAAAAATCTTAAATGCATATTTATAAATTTTCTTAAATGATTTATATCAATTATTTTCATTCTAAAGCAAAATGAATAACAAACATAATAATTTTATTAAGAATTTGAAGTGGATAATTTTTTTTTACTTTTGGGGAACTTAATTTTATCATTTCTTACTTTAACGTAATTAATAAAAATTGAGTCGAAACAGTTAAACAATTAGTCCAAAGTGTTAAACCGGCCCAATTAGTCTAAGTGTGCAAAAAATGACTGTAAAGGGACAAACAAAACCAAATTTGTTGTTTGTTTCATCCAATTATTTTTAGTAAAATTTAATTAGTACATAGTCTATAAGCAAAAAAGAATCTGTCTGAAATGGTTTTTGAATGCAGCATTTTAAATTACTATTATACATATTAGTAAACATTTCTATTTATCATATTATTATATGACATTAAACACAAAGCAACGTAACTGAATTCTTTTAAAAGGTTTAAAACTCTTATACAATACATCAGCAGTTTGGGTTATCGCTGGTGTTAATTCAATTATACTTTTATGCTTAAAAATATGCATTACTAACATATTCTTATACTTCTACACAGCAAATGTCGGTTTTTATTATAAATGTGTTTTAATTTTTCTTTTTATACACGATGCTTATAATTTAATCACTTTACTTCTTATTATATATAATAATCTTTGAGATAATTCATAGTTTTGGAAGAACACGATTAAACTTAGTAATAATATTATAACTATATACATTTAATCTTGGAATTGTAACTACACCCTGTAGTCGCAATTATCTAATCTTACTGTAATTAGACATGGGAGACGCTGTATATTTGGACATTGTAATTAAATTTCGGATAGATTCGGAACACTGTAATTTCATTCTGATCACATTTTGTATTCTGCAGTCTCTTGGACTATTTTAAATGTTTGTATTATTCCTGTTCTGATATAAAAATGAAAAATAGAAAAGTATTTTTTATTCTTTGTGTACTAAAAACATGATTTATTGTTATTCTGTTATTCAATTTCTAATGTAATTAAATTTTGGGGTATCGCCATAAAATTTCATAAATGTGTATTAGTATAAAGTTGAAGCCTTCTTAGAATGGGATAATTAGGAAAACAGGAATATCATAACAAGAAAAAACAGGTTTATCAAATGCAACAAGTATAATAAATGATTTTATTTACGTTATCTATAAAACTAGTGGTTTCTATAAATGTGGTTTTTTATACCAAAATTGTATTGTTGTTATATTTCAAAATTGTTTGGCAATATAAATGTTGGAGATTATATACATATGGAATATAATCTATTGGATATAGATATATATCTTGAATATAATTGGACATTATATTCTATATATATATCTATATTCTATATTAATTTTTCATGATTTTTATTTAGCGATTTGAGATATTTTTTCCGGATATTTAAATAATATATTTAATATCAATCAGAATTTCATTGTGCATTTATCAATATCAATTCATAAATTCCAATCTATATCTATTCATTAAATTATTATTTAGAGCATTATTATTAGTTCTGTTTTTAATTATCAGTTGGTTACAGATTTTGATCAAATGAATTATTATTCTTAAATAATTGTCTTTATTCACTTTCAATTTATTGTGATTACTATTTATTTTGATTACTATGTAAAAACTGTATAATTAATACGTTCCTCTTTATTGTTACATTGAATTTTTCCATTTGTTTTAAAAAGTTAATATTAAATTTACAATTATAGAAATTAATGATAATATTATAAAGAGATAAATTATAATTACAGAATAGGTATATGGTATATCAAATATTGCTTTCATTTCAATGAAATTATATCACGTGGAAGTCTCTTAAAAGTATTAATTAAGTTAGATATTCTGCATTAAAAAATGGCACAAAGTATTGTACATTTAATTTTGGAATTAATAATGATTTGAGGAAAATGATTTGAGTAATTAATCTGCTTCAAAAATAAATTAATATTGTTTATATATACAAAAATTGAAATAGTTATGTATTTCTTTATAAGAAAGATATTAATTTAATTTTAATTAATAATCGTTAAACAAATTGTTTGTTATTATTATTCCAGATTTAAATTGGATCAGAAGACAAAAGTAATTCTTCTCATTTGCATAAAATATATGTCCGAGTATCTAGCGCTCTGTTGTTCGGTGACACATGTTTTGGGTTCGAGTCCCGGCTGTGACGTGAATGTTTGCAGTGGTCGAATCCACTTTAAACCGTAGATTCCGGTTCGTAAGACTGTAGACCGTCACGGGGCCAAGTCAGACTTCTACCAACGAGTGCTCCATCACAACAGAAGCTGCCCTCCTTTCCCTTCAATCATGAGTCCATACGGGCTCGTGGGCTTGGTCTAGATGTCTACCAAGTGGGATAAGAAAAACAACAACAACAATATATAAACTGAAAATTTGGTAATCTTATTAAAATCATTTTGAGACAAATTTTGCCCTTTTATCAAATTGTAACAAAAAAATACATTTCGTGAATCACTCCGTTAATCTGAGATCAAAATTTACGACCCTTTTTTAAAATAGAGATTAGAAAAATACTACAAATCAAGACACACCTAAAAAAAAAAAAAGTCTATATATTTGCTATACAATCATTGTGCAAAAAAAACAAAAGAATTATTATTACTTCAAGCCAACTTTTTCTTTTCAAAAATGGTGGTAATTCTTTCTTATTTCTTGAAAAAGGAAACAGATACGATTTAGTTGGTGTGGGTGGATCCATGTTAACCTTTCAGCCACAGATGAATAGTTGGGAGGTTATCACTTATGTTACCAGGTGTACTCGTATGACACCTGATACTGACTCTATTCATCCACCCACACTTATGGTACGTTGGGCGCACGCGCGTAAGGTGTAACCTTTGCAACTTAATAGTGTAAAACCTATTTATTCTACGGTTACGGATAATTGTTTTTACAGTGGAATTTTTCATTACGCTTTTCACACTTTGACCTAGGATTATGAATGTGAAACTTGAGCGTGATAAATTATTTAGTTTTGTTAGAAAAAAAAAAAAAAAAATAAAATGGTAGTGTGAAATCATGTCTTACATCTTGAGACTCGTAAAATAAATTTTCTGACTCAGAAAAACAGAAATTTTTTTTTTTCTTCTTTTACTCGTTTGTTCAAAAAAATCTTTTTTCCGTTCCTTCTTTTTTATTTTTCCATAGTATTAAGAAATTTGTTGATTTATATCTGAAATTATTTTACAATTCTACTTGAAAAAAAAAATTCATTAATTGTTACGATTTCTAATTCATAAATTGTCATTTAAAATTTATTTTAAATTCAACGAAGGAAAAAACAAAACAAAAACACATAATAATTTTTTTATTAAAATGATCTTTCTTTCTTTTTTGACCAAAATGCTTAATAGATAAAATAAATTTTTTAACTGAGAAAAACAGGAAATAAATAAATAAATAAAAAATAAAATAAAATAAACTTAAAAATGTTTTCGTTTTATTTTCGTCGTTCGAAATCTTATTTCTGTTCCTCTTTTTTTTTCTTTTTTTTTTTCAAAGTATTTAGAAATTTGCTGATTTATAACAGTAACCATTTTTCAATTGTAGTTGAGGAAAAAAAAAAAAGCTTCATTAATTGTCACGATTTCCACCTTCACAAAAATGTCATTTAAAATTTATTTTAAATTCAACAAAGGAAAAGCGAACAAAACGAAAACATAATAAATTTGTTAATAAAGTAATTTTTCTTTCTTTTTGACCAAATGCATTCAATAAAAGGAATTTTCTAACTGAGAAAAACAGAAAACAAATAAATAAAATAAAATAAAAAATAAAAATAAAAATAAAAAAAAAGTTTTCGTTTTACTTGTTTGTTCAAGAAATCTTTTACTTCTTTTTATAACTGATACTATTTTTACAATTCTACTTGAGTAAAAAAAGTTCATTAATTGTCATAATTTCCCTCTTCATAAAAATGTCATTGAAAACCGATTTTAAATTCAACAAAGGAACAAAACGACAACATAATGAATTTTTTATTAAAATAATCTTTTCTTTCTTTTTAAACCAAAATGTTTGATAGATAAATAAATCTTTTATTCACATAAGAAAAATATTGAAAAATACACCAAGAGAAAAATTATCATACAACAACAACAGCTTATTAAGTTTGATAAGTGCATACAGAATGTTTGACAGTTTATGCACATATATTTTCAAGGTACATGAAACCTCAAGATATAATTCATTCTAAAGAATGAATTATTTACCCAGATCAAAGATCGCAGTTGTCTAGAGTTAAGGTGAAGCATTATTAATGTTACAGCATCAGCCTTACTCAAATACTTCACTCTGACGTTTTAAGTTGACTTGACACAGAGGTTGGGCTATCACTAACACAATTTCACATTTGATACAAGTAAGGTCAAACCAAGGTATTATAGATCGCTTTCATATATTTAAAAAAAAAACGGTACCTTAAAACTAAGTTATACATAGGATGCTAAACAATTCAAATTAGCTTTTAGGTATATATTTATTAAAATCTTAATGTTTTAAAGTATAATTTAGCTGTTTGTTTTTGCTAATTAAATTGTAGTATCAATAAAACTCTAGATCTGATGAGGCTTATTTGGGTATATTTGAGCGGATGATTTTAAGGGTATTCTTGGAGATGTTAGGAAAAAGGGATTGTTGGAAAAGACGGTACAAAGCAGAAATAAATGCTGTAAAAGGCTGTAGATATTATGAAATTTATTAAAATCAATAGATTAAACTGCTCTGGGCTGATTAAAAACCTCAAAAAATGTTTTGGCAAGCCACGTGGACAAATGAAGAGGAGTGAATGATTAAAAACCATTGTTACCCAGAGGAAATGCATTCTCTCTCTGCAAAGGAAAGCTGGCCACTATGGGTTTTTGGCAAAGCCATCACTGGGACAAAATGGCAGTAGTATACATTTCATTTAATTCAGGAGCAACCCAAGTTGCGATGGATAGGCGCATTTACCTTATTGGAAAAAAAAAAAAAAGACTCAAACAAACTGCCATAATTGGCATTGAGTTTTCTGAAAGTGGTGACCGCAATACGTCGCACCCTAATTAGAACCTTCTTTTTCTCTAGCGCGCAATATAATTGGTGAAACAAGACACCTGTGAGACTTATGTGTTACGGCACTAGAAAAATACCGGTGCAGCTATTTAAACTAAGCTACTGCTTTATAATGATTAATAGCATCGATTCGCAATTATAACTTTAGTTCAAACTCATTGTCTGGTCACACTTCTATCCTATTGGTACTTATTGCAAACCATATTATCCACTTGTATTTGAAGGAATATTGAACAGAAACTACTTTTGATATTGTGGAAGCCACTCAGGTTCACTTGATGCTAATCTTTGTACGGGCGATCTAAAAAGCTATTGAATGATTTCGTTCCATTTATTTTTCTTCACTAACAATGGCATTATCCTCATCTTTAATTTATTGTGGACAAATGTAAAATATACGCTCCTTTTAATTGTCAAGTTGAAAGGCTTGAAAGCTTTAATACATCAAGTGACTGAACTATAGCGTATTTCAGTTTCCAGAACATTTATATCCTATTGGTAACCATATCCAGTTTGTGTAAGTATGAACAGAAACTGCATTTGATGTTGTTAGCCACTTCAGGTTCACTCTGATGCTAATCTTGGCGATCTAAAAGCTATTGAATGATTTAACAAGCATCCTATTTTTCTTCATTAACAAATTCCTCATCTTTTTAATTTATTAAATATCTGTATTGATATCTAAATGTTATAGCTCCTCTTTTATTTATTATAAGCTGAAAGGCTTGAAAAGCTTTAATACATCAAGTGACTCTCCACGATTGTCTAAGACAACACTTATATCCTATTGGTACTTATTACAAAACCATATTATCCAGTTTGTATTATAACAGAAAACTACTTTGAGTTTCAGGCAATCTTGTACGGGCGATCTAAAAAGCTATTGAATGATTTCGTTCCATTTATTTTTCTTCAACAATGGCATTATCCTCATCTTTTAATTTATTAAGTATCTGTATTGATATCTAAATGTTATTCCTTTTATTTATTGTTCTTGAAAAGCTTTAATACATCAAGTGACTGAACTAAGCGTATTTCAGACTGTTGTCTGGACACGATTGTCTAAGACAACACTTATATCCTATTGGTACTTATTACAAACCATATTATCCAGTTTGTATTATGAAAGGAAATATATGAACAGAAACTACTTTGATGTTGTAGCCACTTCAGGTTGGCGATCTAAAAAAGCTATTGAATGATTTCGTTCCATTTATTTTTTTTTCATTAACAATGGCATTATCCTCATCTTTTAATTTATTAAATATCTGTATTGATAAAATGTTATACGCTCCTTTTATTTATTGTCAAGCTGAAAGGCTTGAAAGGGCTTTAATACATCAAGTGACTGAACATTTTCAGACTGTTGTCTGGACACGATTGTCTAAGACAACACTTATATCCTAAACTTATTACAAACCATATTATCCAGTTTGTAATGAAAGGGGAATATATGAACAGAAACTACTTTGATGTTGTAGCCACTTCAGGTTAACTGAAATCTTGTACGGGCGATCTAAAAAAGCTATTGAATGATTTCGTTCCATTTATTTTCTTCAATAACAATGGCATTATCCTCATCTTTATTTATTAAATATCTGTATTATATCAAATGAATACGCTCCTTTATTTATTGTCAATGAAACAAAAGCTTTTAATACATCAAGTGACTGAACTATAGCGTATTTCAGACTGTTGTCTGGACACGATTGTCTAAGACAACACTTTATATCCTTATTGGTACTTATTACAAAAACCATATTATCCAGTTTGTATTATGAAAGGAATATATGAACAGAAACTACTTTGATGTTGTAGCCACTTCAGGTTAACTTGATGCTAATCTTGTACGGGCGATCTAAAAGCTATTGAATGATTTCGTTCCATTTATTTTTCTTCATTAACAATGGCATTATCCTCATCTTTTAATTTATTAAATATCTGTATTGATATTAAAAATTGTCAACATTGCCCACAACAATTTATGGTACAAACCATATTTATCCAGTTTGATATGACTTGATGCTAATCTTGTACGGGCGATCTAAAAGCTATTGAATGATTTCGTTCCATTTATTTTTCTTCATTAACAATGGATCTGTATTGCTCCTTTTATTTATTGTCAAGCTGAAAGGCTTCTGAAAAGTCTAAGACTGAAACATATCCACCTGTGACTACATTACAAACCATATTATCCAGTTTGTATTATGAAAGGAAATATATGAACAGGTCTTGATGATAATCTTGTACGGGCGATCTAAAAGCTATTGAATGATTTCGTTCCATTTATTTCTTCATTAACAATGGCATTATCCTCATCTTTTAATTTATTAAAACTGTATTGATATCTAAATGTTATATCCTTTTATTTATTGGTGGAAACTTATACATCAAGTGACCATATTATCCAGTTTGTATTATTATCCAAATTATGAATATATGAACAGAAACTACTTTGATGTTGTAGCCACTTCAGGTTCACTTGATGCTAATCTTGTACGGGCGATCTAAAAGCTATTGAATGATTTCGTTCCATTTATTTTTCTTCATTAACAATGGCATTATCCTCATCTTTTAATTTATTAAATATCTGTATTGATATCTAAATGTTATACGCTCCTTTTATTTATTGTCAAGCTGAAAGGCTTGAAAAGCTTTAATACATCAAGTGACTGAACTATAGCGTATTTCAGACTGTTGTCTGGACACGATTGTCTAAGACAACACTTATATCCTATTGGTACTTATTACAAACCATATTATCCAGTTTGTATTATGAAAGGAATATATGAACAGAAACTACTTTGATGTTGTAGCCACTTCAGGTTCACTTGATGATAATCTTGTACGGGCGATCTAAAAAGCTATTGAATGATTTCGTTCCATTTATTTTTCTTCATTAACAATGGCATTATCCTCATCTTTTAATTTATTAAATATCTGTATTGATATCTAAATGTTATACGCTCCTTTTATTTATTGTCAAGCTGAAAGGCTTGAAAAGCTTTAATACATCAAGTGACTGAACTATAGCGTATTTCAGACTGTTGTCTGGACACGATTGTCTAAGACAACACTTATATCCTATTGGTACTTATTACAAACCATATTATCCAGTTTGTATTATGAAGGAATATATGAACAGAAACTACTTTGATGTTGCGGCCACTTCAGGTTCACTTGATGCTAATCTTGTACGGGCGATCTAAAAAGCTATTGAATGATTTCGTTCCATTTATTTTTCTTCATTAACAATGGCATTATCCTCATCTTTTAATTTATTAAATATCTGTATTGATATCTAAATGTTATACGCTCCTTTTATTTATTGTCAAGCTGAAAGGCTTGAAAAGCTTTAATACATCAAGTGACTGAACTATAGCGTATTTCAGACTGTTGTCTGGACACGATTGTCTAAGACAACACTTATATCCTATTGGTACTTATTACAAACCATATTATCCAGTTTGTATTATGAAGGAATATATGAACAGAAACTACTTTGATGTTGATCTATTGCCACTTCAGGTTAACTTGATGATAATCTTGTACGGGCGATCTAAAAAGCTATTGAATGATTTCGTTCCATTTATTTTTCTTCATTAACAATGGTATTATCCTCATCTTTTAATTTATTAAATATCTGTATTGATATCTAAATGTTATACGCTCCTTTTATTTATTGTCAAGCTGAAAGGCTTGAAAAGCTTTAATACATCAAGTGACTGAACTATAGCGTATTTCAGACTGTTGTCTGGACACGATTGTCTAAGACAACACTTATATCCTATTGGTACTTATTACAAACCATATTATCCAGTTTGTATTATGAAGGAATATATGAACAGAAACTACTTTGATGTTGTAGCCACTTCAGGTTAACTTGATGATAATCTTGTACGGGCGATCTAAAAAAGCTATTGAATGATTTCGTTCCATTTATTTTTCTTCATTAACAATGGCATTATCCTCATCTTTTAATTTATTAAATATCTGTATTGATATCTAAATGTTATACGCTCCTTTTATTTATTGTCAAGCTGAAAGGCTTGAAAAGCTTTAATACATCAAGTGACTGAACTATAGCGTATTTCAGACTGTTGTCTGGACACGATTGTCTAAGACAATACTTCTATCCTATTGGTACTTATTACAAACCATATTATCCACTTTGTATTATGAAGGAATATATGAACAGAAACTACTTTGATGTTGTTATAGCCACTTCAGGTTAACTTGATGATAATCTTGTACGGGCGATCTAAAAAGCTATTGAATGATTTCGTTCCATTTATTTTTCTTCATTAACAATGGTATTATCCTTATCTTTTAATTTATTAAATATCTGTATTGATATCTAAATGTTTTACGCTCCTTTTATTTATTGTCAAGCTGAAAGGCATGAAAAGCTTTAATACATCAAGTGACTGAACTATAGTGTAGTCAGACTGTTGTCTGGACACGATTGTCTAAGACAACACTTATATCCTATTGGTACTTATTACAAACCATATTATCCACTTTGTATTATGAAGAATATATGAACAGAAACTACTTTGATGGTTGTAGCCACTTCAGGTTAACTTGATGATAAACGTGTACTGACGATCTAAAAAGCTATCGAATGATATATCTTATCATTATTGTATTAATTATATTGATATCTAATTCCTGCATGTTCTTTTTATTTATTGTCCAGTTCTTGGCATATGTTGTTTAAAATAGCCGCCATTATATATATAGTTAACTATCCAACCACAACTCATTTAATTTTATTTTCATTATTCATGAACTCATAAATGAATTATCAGAAACTTATATTTTAAAACAAAAATTGTTAGTCCTTAAATTTATGAAGTGAGTTGGAAAAACTCATTTCAACGTGACAGACTGAATTGAAAGTAAACCAAGGTAACAAATGGGAAGATTGCATTTAAAACTTTAAACTCAATTATTCCCGTGTAAAAATCATGACACGTGAGTGATTGCTTTCCGTACTAAAACTGACTTATTGCAAGTGTGGATGGAGACCCTGGGCTTTCCACGCTCTTATCATCGGTCTTGATCCTTATAATTAGAAACATCCTCCCTCGGCTGATCCTTTTTATTCATCTTGGCGATTTTTTTCTTTCTTTGGGGGCGATGACATACGATGCGGGGTAATGTCGTTTTTCTTCCTGTTTGTGTAGTGTTGGATTACCATTTAGCACCTTTTAGGCCAACTTCCTACCATCGCTGGTTGGCTACAAGTGGAGGAATAAAGCCCGCCAAAAAACTTCTGAAGTGCCGTGAATTATGGGAGCTCTGCAGATGTGCACGCTGAAGCAAAGAGTGGTAAATGAGGTTGAATAAATAAGGAGGGAATAATTATTTAATAAATGAGGGGGATCGTTTAATAAATGAGGTTATTAAATAGTTTTGAGCAGAGACTTTGTTGGTTAAGTATTTAGTTAAAAATTGTTAGATATTGTTTCAGATAGAAGGTTTTTAAATGCTGTTAATTACATTTGTTTTAGTTTCAACTTGTCATATGTTTAACTCTAGCGTCACTTGCGGTCTGATAAACGATTTTCTAGGGCTCTAGCCGTTGGTATCACAGGCTTCAGGTTCGAATCTTGGCGAGTGGTTCGAGGCATGGATTTTTGTGAGTGGTTCGGAATCCTCGTTAAACTCCGGTCTAATTAGCCTAAAGTGTGCACAAAATGACCGTAGAACGACAAACCAAACCAAACCAAATCTTCATAATCTAATCAATGAATTAATATCAAGTTTAATATAAATATGGCCTGAACACTTTTAAAGTCTTACACGGGGATTCATTACATACCAGCGTTCTTTTTTGTGTACTAAGTTTCAATGGTATCCATAGTAAGCTCCAAATTTGCTTCAGTTAGCAAGTAAAATCGTTAGATTCCCTCTGTTTCAACTCGCTACAGCTGATGTTGTGGAAACATAGTGAATTCCTAGACATTTTGACCTGGCCTTCCATTGATTACCAGTCTGGTGACATACTTTTGGGATTTTCTTCAATATAACATAAAAATTTGTAGCTGCTACTCAGTCTGACGAAGATTCACAACATACCAGCGTTCTTTTTAGCGTACTATGTCCCAATAGTGCACCTAGAGTAAGCGCTAAACTTGCTTCAGTTTGCCCGTATTAGAACGAATGGCGACAGTGAAACTGTCTGATAGATGGGAAAAAAAATCGATTATATGATAGCATAACCATAAATATGGCAGATAAATATGTATTTTTTCCTTTCCGCTATTATTGAATGATACATTTCGATTTTTCTATCACCTTCTTGAAGATATTATGCTCAGGACGATCATTAATCTTGGTCGTATCGTGGAGTGCATGAAACGTTTCTCTGCTCAACTCTCGTGCAACAAAAGTTTCTGTTACCGCTATAGCTAAATCCTGACAAACGCCCCCACTTCATTCATCTCCGTATTCATTGATATGGATATTTCTCGGGTTGGACATTTCTGATTCATTTTTATCATATTGTGTAAAAGGATATTTGAGCTGAAGAAATTCACCCTTTCATGGGCAAAAAATTGTGCTTATGTTCATTTGTCAAAAATGAATTTATTTTTTAATACTTCTTTTCTCCTTACATTGTCAGTTATTTCATATTTTGTTATGTTACTTTTTATTTTATAATTGAAAAAAGTATGTTTTATCTTTAGTATATTTTTTTTTTCTATATTAAAAAGGCTTTTTAACGTTACAGGCATTTATATTACAGGCACGAATTTGAACAGACTATCGTAACATTAACAATTTAAGAATTACTAAACGGTAATCCACTTATTAATTTATTAATTTTAATTAATAACAAATTGAAAATATTTGATGAACCCAATTTTATTAAAATCGTTTTTTAAAAAAATATTTTAATTGCTTTTAGTTTGAGGACCTTCATTAAAAAAATAGTGCTTGAACTGTCCACAATCTTTTCACCATAATATTTACATTTTAATTGGGTTAAACTTTTAATAGAGATTATTGTTGCAGCTCTTCATATAATCCAACAGTAGTTCTACGAGTAACAAAAAATTATAGAGGATATACTGATAACATAGATTAATCACGTAACAACTAACATAATATGTAACGGCTAATTACATGTTATATGTTAATGTATGCAGTATAAACATTAACTCTAGTAATTATAATTAAAAAATTTCCGCTATCAAAATTTAAATAATGATTTTACATATAATAAACATTTTAAATGAATCTTAGTGAAAGATTTGAAACGGGTGCACAGCATAAATATTAAATGACCTTTAAAGTAATAATAAATAAAGAATGCTATAAGGGCTTATACTTTAGGGCATTCCTTACGACATTCTTTATTTATTTTTGCTTTAAAGGTCATTTAATATTTATGCTGTGTACCCGTTTTAAGTCTTTCACTAAGATTCATTTTATAAATGCTTATTATATGCAAAATTAATATTTAAAATATGGTCCTGTAAAAATTTGTAATTGTATTTAGTTCTGTTTGATTGCCATTCAGTAACAATTCCTTTCATTCTTTGAAACTATGAAATCTTTTGAAGAGTTGATAGATATGTTTATAACAAGTATATAAATCCCAATGGATTTATAAAAACTTTAGTTAAAAAAATTAGTGACATAAAAGTATATACCTCGACGAATGAAAATAAATCATAAACAGGACAGGTTTTGAAGGCAAATCTTTGTTTTTATTTATAGATATCGTAATCCCTTTCCCCCAACGTTCGTGCCATTTTCCTTTAAGTCAGTTGATTCCGAAACAATATCCCATTCCAAGAAGAGCTGTCCTTCCAAAGGGCCTAGCATCAGCAATTGCTGAACAAAACGAATGCGGGCCGTCATTGCTGAGACATATCTCACCTCAGCCGGAAAAACATCGCCTCTGAAACCAGAGACGGCAACAAGTTTGCTTTTTTTTTTTTTTTTGCTGTCTTTCTTTCTTTTTGCTCTTCTCTTAGCATCCCTTGTCACTTTTATCTTGCCATCCATGTGTCAAAAGAAAAACAGCTGGTTGCCCTTTTCTTTTGCCAGGGAGGTTGAATACTCGTTTTATCTTCTGACGACAGGAATTCGTTTTTGATTTCGGGGGCGTACTTATTCCATGCTGAGTTGGTGGTGTGTGCTCATCTTCCGATGCACGCACCAATGCTGCTGCACACAAACTTCTCGGCTTGATACGCAGCCATGTCTTGTTTTGGAAAGTTAAACATTTGACAGCACTTCGAAGTGGAGGATTTTATTAATTTTTTGCTGCCATTATTTTGACAACGCGGGTCGAAAGTTCAAATTGAACAGTTGTTCACCATTGGTTGTCTATTTCGGAATGAATGCGGAACTAGTTGTGATATATGTGACAATTTATTACTTTTTGGGGCTGAAATATTTTTCGAGTGTCAATGTTTTTAAATTGAAATTTGCATTTTTGAGAAAAGCTCGACAATTAATCAATATTTCCTATATGATTCCATTTCTAAAATGTACATTTTAGAACAACAAATTTCCAACAGTTTAAAAACTGTTGGAAATTTGGTTATTTGGTTGGTTGGTCGCACTTCTATATAGATTGATGCATTTTATGGCGATTTTTTCTCGGTATGATAGGCTTATATCTTGCTGAGTTAAGAAAATGGCTTCTATACACCCTATTATGTCTCCATCGATGTTAGCAATTATCATGGACTGATATAATATATTGGATTAGATGTAATGGATGTATTGGTTTCATATCTTGGTTTAGATGTAAACAACTTGCAAACAGTGGTCGAAGGAATGGAGGATTTAATTATCACCATTGGTTGCCTATTTTTGAATGAATGCGGAACTACTTGTGATATATGTGACAATTTATTACTTTTTGGGGCTGAAATATTTTTCGTGTGTCAATTTTTTTTTAATTAAAATTTGCATTTTTGAGAAAAAGTTGACAATCAATCAATATTTTCTATATGATTCCATTTCTAAAATGTACATTTTAGAACAACAAATTTCCAACAGTTTAAAAACTGTTGAAAATTTGGTTATTTGATTAAGAAAACGCACTTCTATATAGATTGGTGCATTTTAAGGCGATTTTTTCTCTCGATATGATAGGCTTATACCATGCTGAGTTAAGAAGATGATTTCTATACATCCTATTATGTCTGCATCGATGTTGGCAATTATCATGGACTGATATAAGCATATCTTGGTTTAGATGTAAACAACTTGCAAACATTGGTGCATTTTATGCATATTTTTTTTCGGCATAAGATAAAAAATGCTGATCTGTAATATATAAATATATCCTGCTGATATAAGCCTCTGGGGGAGCTGATATAAATCTACAATGGGGTGCATAAAAACCATCTTCTTATGTCTTCATCCATGTTAGCAATTATTATGGACTGATATAAGCATGTCTTAGTTTAGATGTAAACAACCTGTAATCATTGGTTGAAAGAATAGAAAATTTAATTCTAATCTTTTATTTTTCTACGTTTGACAGGATAGATTTAAATAGATAGACAATATACAGGATATATGTATATAACAATTAGATAGAAAGGGTAAATGTATATAAAAACTAGATAGATAGATAGGATAGATTTATATAACAATTTATTTCTTTTCAAGGTGGAAGATTTGACATTGAATAAATATTTTCAAGATAATTATAATTATAAAGTAAACAAGATTAATTGATATATATTTTTAATTGTTAGAAAATTGTAAAAAGAGTAATATATAGATATATATAACACATATATAGAGAGAAAGAAATAATCCCAACAAATTAAAATTTATTTAATCGTTACTTTTTCCTGCAACATAAATGAGCAGATACATCTCGATGAAAATATTTAATTCGTGATTGCAGAAAAGTAATTTCATTAAATTAGAAAACATTGATACATCTAGAATTTTCATACTATTTTCAACAAATTAATTTGCCTAACACAAAAGCAAAACTTTTGCCTAAGCAATAATCTTTAATTAAGCTAAAATTTAATTATGATTGATGACTAATCCATGTGGAAATGAAATGATATAAGCTGGAATGATAAGAGGAATGATATTTCTATTCTTGCTATGATATGGGTATGTGCTGCTTTTGAAGTTAAACATGCTACTGGTGTCTGCATAAACTGGTATTTAATCGACTGTAATTATAACTATAACCGATACTTCGGCCGCATTGGATTAATAATAATTTTTCTTGCTTTTCTTTTGATAAAGCGATTTAATGGTTCAAATGGCTGAGCTACTTTTTTTTTTTCTGTAGGTCGTATACGTTTGAATGGATATAGACGTGATGAATATAGACATAAATTAATTGCCAATGTAATTTATCCAAAGATATTAAAATTATTACTATTTGAGATAAAAATATGTTTTAGTTTTTTGAAAATATGTTGGATTTTCAATGTTTTGAGAGTGTCCTAATACTGACTAGTTTATTACGTTTCATAATAAGGAAAATTTTATCTAATATATGTTTTTAACTGTTGAATGTTTGGTAGGAAAATTAAATACATGCAAGAAAAAAATAAATTTAAGTTAATTGAAATATTGATTAGATGCTTATTAGATATTTTCCTTCTTTTACCAACGAACATTTCGGCGAAACTTTGATGAGAATGTTTATTCATGAATTAAAAAAATTTTTAATTAAAAGTACTCATAGAAACATGACGTATTTTGAGGTCTCAACAGAGTCATTTGTCAATCAAAATCAAATTTTTAATCTAAACTTAATTTAAAATTGTTTGATTGATTAAATTAAAGTTCTGATTATGATCGATAAATAATTTTACTAAAAATCATCAAAATAATGGAACTAATCAACGAATACATAATTAAGAAATAATTTAAAAAAATTTTTAAATACTTGAATAAATTTTTTTTTTTCTGTGATATGAGTTTGGAATATCTTGAAATTGCGTATTCCTTGAAATAACTAACCTGCAATTAGCTAACATATATTAAATTTAAACATCCTTTTTAAGAATGTTTTCCATGAATTAAACATTTTATTTATTCATTTTTTTATGTATATTTCTATTCTTCTATTTATTCTCTCATAAGTAAGCCAATTGAACTCGAAAAATAAAATATTCATTGTCAAATTAAAGGCAATTCATGAAAATCAAATTTATAATCTAAACTTAATTTAATATAGCTAGCTAATATGTATTAAATTTAAACATCTATTCGTTTTTTAAAAATGTTTTCCATACATTTAAACATTTTATTTATTTATTCATTTTGTATTTATATTCTTTTTCTTCTATTTATTCTCTAATAAATAATCAAATTAAACTCAATAAAATTTTTATTGTCAAATTAGAGTCATAATATACACTGAAGTGACGAAAGTCATGGGATAGCAATATGCAAATTTTCAGATGGCAGTAGCATCGCGTAGAACAGGTATAAATGCGCAATGCTTTCGCAGAGTTTTCATTTCTGTTCAAGTTATTCATGTGAAGAGGTTTTGACGTGATGATGACCGCACGACGGGAATTAACAGACTTTGAACGCGGAATGTTAGTTGGAGCTAGACGCATGGGTCATGCCATTTCGGAAATCGTTAGGGTATTCAACATTCCCAGATCCACTGTGTCAAGAGTGTGCCGAGAGTATGAAATTTCAGGCATAACATCCCACCATGGACAGCGCAGTGGTCGACCGCCTGCACTTAACGACCGAGACCGGCGACGTCGCAAAGAGTCGTAAATTCTAACAGACAAGCAACACTGCGTCAAATAACCGCAGAAATCAATGTGGGACGTACAAGGGACTTGTCTGTTAGAACTGTGCGGAGAAATTTGGCTTTCTTGGGCTATTCCAGCAGAAGACCGACTCCAGTGCCTTTACTGACAGAACGACATCGCTTGCAGCGACTCTCGTGGGCACGTGAGCATATCGGTTGGTCCCTAGATGAATGGAAAACCGTGGCCTGGTCCGGTGAGTCACGATTTCAGTTGGTAAGAGCTGATGGTAGGGTTCGAGTGTGGCGCAGACCCCACGAAGCCATGGACCCAAACTGTCAGCAAGGCACTGTTCAAGCTGGTGGTGGCTCCGTAATGGTGTGGGCTGTTTTTTCATGGCATGGACTTGGTCCTCTGGTGCGACTGGACCGAACATTGACTGGAGATGCTTATGTTCAGCTACTTGAGATCACTTGCAGCCATTCATGGACTTCATGTACCCAAACAACGATGGGATTTTTATGGATGACAATGCGCCATGTCACCGGGCCACAACTGTTCGCGATTGGTTTGAAGAACATTCTGGACGATTCCAACGAATGATCTGGCCACCTAGATCGCCCGACATGAAGCCCATCGAGCATTTATGGGACATCATCGAGAGGTCTTTTTCGTGGCCAAAATCCTGCACCATCAACGCTTTCACAATTATGGACGTCTATCGAGACAGCATGGCTCAATATTCCTGCAGAAGACTTCCAACGACTTGTTGAGTCCATGCCACGTCGAGTTGCTGCACTTCGCCGGGCGAAAGGAGGGCCGACGCGATATTAAGAGGTATCCCATGACTTTTGTCACTTCAGTGTATATATATATATATTAAATTTAGACATCTATTCCTTTTTTAAAAATTTCTATTAATTAAACATTTTATTTATTTATTTTTATTTCTTTCCTTCTATTTTTCTCTTTTAAGAAACCAAATTGTACGCGGAAAATAAAATGTTCGTTGTCAAATTAGAGGCAATTCATGAAAATCAAATTTTTTGATTGATTAAATTAAAGTGAATGAATATGATCGATAAATACTTTTACTATATTAAATTAATTAATTAATACTTCACTAATAATAAATTTATTCCTTTTTTAAAAATATTTTCCACGAATTAAATATTTTATTTATTATTTATATTCCTTTCCTTCTATTTATTCTCATATAAATAATGAAATCAAACTCAAGAAATAAAATATTCATTGTCAAATTAGAGGCAATTCCTGAAAATATCCCATTCTCTGTGGTCTTTTAAACAAAACCATAAGTTGGCTTAAACACATATGTAAATACCAATTTCATTCCAATTCACCAATAAGTGATGATCCTGTCTATTCATCAGTCTTTTCCACCAGGGCAGCCATTTTTCACCAAACTCGAAATGTGTAATTAGAAATATCTCTCCGCCGTCGTTATTCCAGGCCCCCTTTGCTAATGGATTATGAAGCGAAGTGAGGCAATCGTAAAAGGTCGTCTCGCTGCATTTATTCCCACAATGCCTCGTTAAAATAATCCTTTTGACGGTCACCTCTCATTCCCATTTTTAGAACTTCGACGAAGACCCGGGAATTAATGCGCTTAATTAAAAGTAGACGATAAGTTTAAAAGTGTCCCCGAGGTCTTATTTGCCTCGCTTTTCTGTTTATCTTTCGGATCGACATCAAAGGACGCCTTTCGATTTTCGAAGGCAAGTGTGGGTTGGGAGTAAAGGGTTTAATGTTATAAATATTTAGTTTGTTGCATTTCTGTGATTTTGTTTTTTGTTTTCTCACGTTTTTGATGTTGTTGTTTATTGTTTTGATATATTAAATATTGTATTTAATTGAAAAATATTGAATTGTCTTTAAAAAGGTTATAGTTATAAATAATAAAATTTATTTTTATATTTTTATTTAATTTATTAAATATATTTTGATTTAAAGTTCTTTTAATACAAAGAACTTTAAATTTAAATCTTTGTGCTATTTAAATTATAAATAATAAATAAATAATCATGAATTCGTGCAAACTTCAAAAATCATAATAAAAGTAATGAATAATACTAAAAGATGCAAAGTCATATGTAATAGTCGGACAAAATTTCTGTTAAGGCGAATACGGTCAAAGGGACATTGATTTCCCCCCCTCCATATATTAAAAAATGATTCCAAAACTAACCGAAAGAGGGTTCAAACGTCATACTGAAACATTTTACGTAAATCAGGCCAGCAATAATACATCTGACTGGAAATGGTTTTATTCCATGTCTGCATTGCTTGAAAGATATCGTTAACTGTCGTCACCTTCATGTAGGATGGTGCCCCGACCCACTTCGCACCTGAAATCAAGACGGTTTTGTTGGACACTTTCACTGAAGGCCCAATTATAATTCGAGGTTGTAAGTTTATGTGATCCTCATGATCACCAGATTTGACCTCATGCAGATTTTTGGTTGCGGGGATGCTTATTCTCGTGTGTACCGGGATCCTCAGCAACTTTGGTGGAACTAAAGTATGCAATTCGACGAAACTTAGCTATTATAGATGCTGACATGCTACACTCAACTATAATAAACGTATTGATACGCTTCCTTACGTAATATCTTGTGGAGGTAGTCATGCTGAATTTTTATTTTGCACAGTGTCATGTTAATGCGATCTGTTTGTGTTTGACAATTTACATAAAACATCATCAGTATGACATGTGAACACCCTCTTTCGGTCACGTTTGGAATAATTTCTTTGAATTTTTTTCCATATTTACAATGTTCTTGTGATCATATTCGCGTAAACCGCGAACCACTGGGCATTACTTCTTTTATTATGAATCTTTGAAGTCTTATAATTTATGACCCTTCCTATATAATATATAGAGAGTTGTTTCACAAAAATATGTTAAGAATATTCTTTGATGTGTATAGCTTTGATGTGTCCGGATAAATTATAAGAAGCGATCACTCTTCATTCCAAACATAATGAGATGCCTTTAAAATTTCCACCATTGATAGTAATTGCGAGGCCTTCGCATGTGCTCCCTGCCCGTTCAATCCCTTATTCATTCGCCCATTACGACAGATGATTTTTTATGGAAAACTGCCTTATATTTGCTTGACGTATGGCGGAAATGTCCGGAAAACGTTTATATTGTACTGTATATGTATATATGCATGTATATGTATATTTACCCTGTATATATATATATAGATGAAGATGCCCCCAGAAGCCCTCTATGGCCCTGTGGCATAGAGGGGCAGACACTTGACCATCAGGTCTCATTTTCAAATATTTAGTCATTGAAAATATAGAATTTATTTTTCACAAGTTTTTTAAGGATTTTTTAAAATAAAATTTGTATTAAAACTATTCTTTGAAAACTATATAAATTCATTTTGTCAGCTCAGAATTTTTTTCATATTATGTGTTATAATACCTTAGGATTTAAAAAAAAAAAAAAAATTAATCAAAACTTAACTCACTTTTAAAAGAAAAGGTTTTAATCGTTTAAACAACTGCTTAAAATCAGAATAATTCAGAGCACTTAATGCACGAATAAACGCCGAAATATTTGTATCCAGCAGAATAAAAAATACACAAATTTATTTTTAATAGAATCAAGCATTGATTAATGTGTATAAAAATGAAATCAAGATAATTAAATTAAAATAATCTGAAGTTACCTCAGCGAAGTGTCAAAAAACCCTTCAACTTCCCCAAAACGATTAAGATATTTATTCAATACAACTTTTCTCCACCCTTTCCTTAATATTTCCCAAATCATCTTTTTTCATCAAGACAAACCCTTCCAGAATAAAGCTTTAAACAACGACCAACAACAACAAAAAATTTATCACTAATAAATTACTTTATGCAACCTTTCCAAAAAATGTGACGACATTTAACTCAAAAGTTTCCTCCTTCGCCAAACCTTTCACCTTTTACCCTTGCAGAAACTTGCTGCAGAAAATGCAATAAAAAAGCGTCGTAATTAAGAACACCCCTTACCCCCACCCACACCTTGGAACGGTTCATCGCTGTCGAAACTTTTGAAGTATCTCAGCGGTTACGATTAAACGGGACATGTGTCGTCCTCCGATAATCCCATTAACAGCACACCCCCTTCAAAACCACCCCACCATAGATGGTACCATGGTAAGGTCTCCAGCAATTTTTTCCTGCAGTCGTTTTTAAATCCTTTTCCCTTGGTTTTAAAAGTTCGTTTTAATTAACTAAAGCTTTGATGGAGTTTCCCCTGGGGCTAGTTTTCAACCTTCCAGTTTGTATGTAGCCAAAGAATGCGTCTTGCGAACAACCCTGCTCTGCTGAGGAATTTTCTTTTTAGCGCCATCGGAATTAAGTTTCGTTGAATCGTTGCTGGATTAGAATAACATGTGTTGTCCGGATTCTCACCAAATAATGCTTAGAAAGTTGGCTTATTTGCATAATTTAAAACATCGAGGTTAATTTCTTTTTATACTATCAATATAGAAGTGAACTGGAATTTGTTTCGAAGGACAAATATAAAATTAATGTGTCGAATCAAATACTGATTAGTTTAGTTAACAAAAAGCAATAAAAGAGATAAAATTTGTCGTAAATTGACACTATTTTTTAAATATTTTTGACATGGAAATTTTTATGAAAAAAAAAAAGTTAAATGTCAGTTTTATGAAGAACATAAATGGAAGTAATTCAACTTTTAAGATAGTTTAGTAATTACGTTAGGAATCTGATGGCCGAGTGACTAGAGCTTTGGTACTCAGTGACACAATTTCCAAGATCGAGTCCCATTTACTCCATGGATCCTTATAGTGGTTTGGAATCTACTAAGCTGTAGGTCCCGATCTAATATGAATATAGGAATGGCAACCCTACCCTGTAAAAAGAAATCATCTCCCGTCTCGAAATCTAACAATAAACAGACGGCCTTAGCCCACCATGAGCTGTAGTGCCAGTGAGTTTATTAGTTATATTAAAATTAAGAATTTCAAATCACTATATTTAATTCTTCTATTTTTATATAATTTATGAATATAAATAAAATAAAATCATTATCTGATTCATTTGGACTTATTTTATCCGAAAGAGTACCTGAATATTTTCAGCTTAAAAACATTGATATGCAAAACGATGAAAATTATATCAATGAATATGGTGAATTTCATATTAATCATTCCACTGGCGGCATTCAATCCGCTGGCGGCATTGTTGTAGACACTGTTTCAGAAATTTAGAGGACTCGATGATGATTGTGATGCTCAGCATCTTGCTTCGTTAGTTGAACTACTGGTGGGAGTTTTCTATATACTGCCATATGATAAGCAAATGCCTGGTAGTTTCCCCTTAACGGCACTGCTTTCCTTCTTCAACACAGAGCCATGTCAGACTTCTAGGGGTGGTCCAGCACAACAGAATTTGCCCCTTCCCCATCCCTCCATGAGTAGATTACTGAGGATATCCGCCACGCAATGCTGGACTCTGAGGATTAGACACAATACTTATTAACGTCATACTGTGATAGTATATTATTTGCATTCAATTGCTAAAATATAATTTAGAAAATCTCCCCTTTTTTTCCAACTGTCTCATGAGGGACATTCAAAAATAGTTTGTGCATCGTTATTACAGGTTATTAGCAAGTCATTTTTCCTTACTTAGTATATAATAGCATTAATTAACCACGCACAACCAACGGCATATAAATAGAAAATAAAAAACCTCAAATGAATGAATATTAATTAACCACCGCATCAAGAACGCTATTCTTCCAATTTCTGATAAATCTGATTGAATTCAGGCCCACATGCGCCCACGAGAAAACGTCTTTAATTAAACGCATCTAATCAGACCAACAAACACTACTTAGGAGCAAGCACTAAGAACATAAATGCGAAACCTCTTTTTCATAAAATTCTTATCAATTGCCCAATCAATGCTCATTCATAAACCCGAACTTGATAAAATAAAGTGGAGACAGTAAATCCAAGAAACGGTTCCACCGCAGCGTAATTAATGATAGGAAAACGAACATTAGAAGTCATTAATGAAGCTTAATAATAAAGATATTTCATTAGTGGGAATTGAACTCTTGGGTGTTGCTCTCCGAGAAACTCAATTAAGAAAGCTTGAAGCAGAGAGTCGTGAAATTTTATTAATGTAAAGATTTGTCATCGTTATTAAAGATAGCTTTAGATAATATAATAATGGGCTAGAAAATTGTTATGCATTGAAAATGCATTGCTTTAACAAATAATTTGGAATTAATTTCAATTGATTAGATAGTAAATTAATATCAAATCTAAATATTGAAAATAATGTTTAAATAACCTGACTCGTGGCCCAGTGACAACGTGCGACGCTGGTGAGCTTTAGGGCTGAGGTTGAGTCTACTGGCAGCTTTGTTGTAGATACTGCTTCAAAAAACGAGGAGGCTCGATGGCGTTTGTGATGCTCAGCATCTTACCTCGTTAGTCATACTACCTGGTGGGTTTTTCCCAAATACTCCCATACGATAAGCAAATACATGGTAGTTTCCTCTAAAAGTCGTCCCTGAAGGCACTGCTTTCCTTCTTCAGCGTCATGGTGCCGTGTCAAACTTCTACAATGGGTGGTTCATCGCAACAGATTCTGACCCTTCCCCTCCATCCATGAGTAGATTACTCATTAGATGTCCTGGGGCATGAATGGCCGAGCGGCTAGCGCTCTGGAACTCGGTATCTCTGATTTCGGGTTCGTGTCCCGGCGTTACCATGGATATTTGCAGTGGTTCGGAATCCACGTTATACTGTAGGTCCCGGTCAGTTAAGCCTACATTGAGCACAAGATGACCGTAGAGCGACAAACCAAACTAAACCATTGGATGTCCGTCCCGCAATGCAGTATTCTAAGGATTAGACACAACACTCATTAACGTCATTTTGTAATAGTATATTTGCATTCAACAGTTAAAATATAATGTGCAAAAGCAATTTTTTTTTTTTTTTTTTCAGCTGTCTCACATTCAAAAACAGTTTGCGCATCCTTATTACAGATTATTAGCAAGTCTTTGTTCTTACTTGATATATAATAGCATTAATTAACCACGCTCAACCAATGACATATAAATAGAAAATAAAAACCCTAAAATGAATGAATATTAATTAACCACCGCATCAAGAACGCTATTCTTCCAATGTCTGATAAATCTGATTGAATTCAGGCCCACATGCGCCCACGAGAAAACGTCTTTAATTAAACGCATCTAATCAGACCAACAAATACTACTTAGCAGCGAGCACTAAGAACATAAATGCGAACCTCTTTTCATAAAACTCGTAATCAATTGCCCAATCAATGCTCACTCATAAACCCGACTTGATGAAATAAAGTCGAGACAGTAAATCCAAGAAACGGTTCCTCCGCAGCGTAATTAATGATACGGAATACGAACATTAGAAGTCATTAATGAAGCTTAATAATAAAGATATTTCATTAGTGGGAATTGAACTCTTGGGTGTTGCTCTCGAGAAACTCAATTAAGAAAGCTTGAAGCAGAGAGTCGTGAAATTTTATTAACGTAAAGATTTGTCATCGTTATTAAAGATAGCTTTAGATAATATAATAATGGGATAGAAAAGTGGGTCTTTATTTTATAAAAAAGGTTGTTATACATTGAAAATTATATTCTGATGCTTTGTTTCAACAAATAATTTGGAATTAATTGCAACCGATTACATAGTAAGTAAATATCAAAACTAAATATTGAAAATATTGCCTAAATAGCTCGACTCGTGGCTTAGTGGCAACGTGCGCCTCCAGTGAGGATTAGAATAGAGGTTCAGTAAACTGGCAGCTTTGTTGTAAACTCTGTTCCAAAAAACCGATGGCGTTTGGGACGTTCAGCCTCTTGCCTCGTGAGTCAGACTACCTGGTGGGATTTTTCCATATATACCCATACGATAATCAAATGCGTGGTAGTTTCCTCTAAAAGTCTTTCCTGAAGGCACTGCTTTTCTTCTTCAGTGACACGGAAACATGTCAGACTTCTACCTACGGGTGGTCCATCAGAACAGAATCTGCCCCTTCCCCTCCATCCATGAGGAGACTACTCCTTGGATGTCCGATTCGCCCCGTTGGGCTCTGAGGATTGGACACAACACTTATTAACGCCATTTTGGGATAGTATATTAATAGTTAAAATATAATGTACAAAATACCATTTTTTTTTCAACTATCTCATAAGGGACATTCAAAAACAGTTTGTGCTTCCTTATTACAGATTATTTGCAAGTCATTTTTCCTTACTTAGTACATAATAGCATTAATTAACCACGCACAGTGAATGACATATAAATAGAAAATAAAAAAAACCCCATCAAATTAATGAATATTAATTAGCCACCGCATCACGAACGCTATTCTTCCAATGTCTGATAAATCTGAAGTAATTCATGCCCACATGCGCCCACGAGAAAACATTTGCTCCGTCTTTAATTAAATGCATCTAATCAGACCAACAAACACTACTTAGCAGCGAGCACTAAGAACATAAATGCGAACCTCTTTTCATAAAACTCGTAATCAATTGCCCAATCAATGCTCACTCATAAACCCGAACTTGATGAAATGAAGTCGAGGCAGTAAATCCAAGAAACGCTTCCTCCGCAGCGTAATTAATGATACGGAATACGAACATTAGAAGTCATTAATGAAGCTTAATAATAAAGATATTTCATTAGTGGAAATTGAACTCTTGGGTGTTGCTCTCCGAGAAACTCAATTAAGAAAGCTTGAAGCAGAGAGTCGTGAAATTTCATTAACGTAAAGATTTGTCATCGTTATTAAAGATGGCTTTAGATAATATAATAATGGGATAGAAAAAGTGGGACTTTTTACTATAAGAAAGATTGTTATACATTGAAAATTATATTCTGATACATTGCTTTAATAAACAATTTGAAATTAATTTCAGTTGATTAGATGGGAAATTAATATCAAATCTAAATATGGAAAATAATGCCTAAATAAGCCTAGAGCAGTTTAATGGCTAGCATGTCGATACTTAAGGACATTTAGTTCAAAATTTGAGTAGTGAGCAGTCTGTTAGTATAATATATATTGTAGCATTTTTTCTCACCGGAAGAGTTTTGGTTTTTTATTCCTAGGGAGAGGAATGTATATTCTTTGGCAAATATTTATATGATAGCAGACAAGCAGTATTGTGGGTAGTTATATTACATACAATTAGTGTTTTTGTACTAATGAGAACAATTGAGTGACAACAATTGTCACTCAAATCTGATAGCAAACATTCAGTGTCATGGATAATGAGACTCATAAAATTAACGAATTTCTATGTGATCTTTACAGGTCGAAACAATTACATACGTAATAGAATATAAACATATATAAAATGATTTTTTTTTTTAAATATGAAATTATAGATGAATTTTAGAGAAACAGTAAATACACGGAATTTATTTTAAATACTTTTATTTATTATTGTTGTTTATTAATTCATTTTCTACTGTTAAAGCAATGTCTTACTTCCTTTTACTGGAAGCTTCCTTCAGGACTATTCAAGTTCAAAGTAATAGCTTCCAAGCAAACTTCTGCTGTGTTTCTAAAGTCAAAAAGCGCATTATTTTTTTAATATAAAGTCATAGATGAATTTTAGAGAAACAGTAAATACATGGAAATTATTTTAAAGACTTTTTTTATTTATTATTACTATTTAATAATTCATTTCCTTCTGTTAAAACAATATCTTACTTCATTATATTTGAAGTTTTCTTCAAGACTATTCAAGTTCAAAGTAATAGCTTCTAAGCAAACTTCTCCTCTTTTCTAAAGTCAAAAGCGCATTATTTTTTTTAATATAAAGTCATAGATGAATTTTAGAGAAACAGTAAATACATGGAAATTATTTTAAAGACTTTTATTGATTATTACTATTTAATAATTCATTTCCTACTGTTAAAACAATATCTTTATTGGAAGTTTTCTTAAGACCATTCAAGTTCAAAATAATAGCTTCAAAAGCAAACTTCTCCTCCATTTCTGAAGTCTAAAGCGCATTATTAAAGTGGCATCAAAGAAGTTTGCGTTTCCAACCCTTGCGTCGCATGGCTTAATCTTTCGGAGGTTGCTGTTTGTCGTTCCCTTTTGTCCCCAATAAAGGCTGGTGGAAAGTCAACGAGTTAAACACCGTTCCGCGATTTCGGATGTCGCTTTGTACACATAGGGGTTGCAAGCAATGTTTGGGGGAAATGGATGAGCAGTCCAGATTGGGGAATTTAGCGCCTACAATGTTTGTTCTAGCCAATGCAGGAAATAGCAAACAGTGATGTTTCACAATTAGACATCAATTTTTTGCCTCATTCTTGATAACACGCACTTTAACATGCTGAAATGCTTGGATTCGAGTACATTGATGATTTCCGATGCAGCCATATAATTTTCAAACATAAGGAAATTCGTTAGTGATTATGGCAGCGTTTTCATATCAATACTCAGGTTACCAAGTGGAATTTTCTTTCAAGCCGCTTCCCTATTAGCACGTGAGTATTGAGTGTTGCATACCAACGTACATCATACCGGTTTGCTGTAATTTGGATGAAAATCGAATCGCCTACAATTTAGTCGTCCAGATTTCGGAATAGCTCCGGTACCGCTGAGTCTGGTGCATAAAGTAGTAATATGGTTTGGTGTCTGAGATCTGGTGCACAAAACACTAGTATAGTCTGGTGTCTGTTGCATAAAACACTAGTATAGTCTGGTGTATAGTCTATGATAAGCATAAAAGTAGCTATATAGTATAAAGTAGTAGTATGGTCTTACGTTTGTTAAGCCTGTGGTCTGGTGCATAAAGTAGTAATATGGTCTTAATGTGCTCTGGTCTTCTATGGTTTGGTGAAATAAAGTAGTAATAAGGTCTAATGTCTTAGTCTATAGTCTGGTGCTTAATTCATTAATATGGTCTGGTACTTAATGTAGTAATATGGTCTGGTGTCTGTTAGTCTATGGTTTGGTGCATAAAGTAATAATAAAGTTTGATGTTTTAATCTACGATCGCATACTTAAAGTAGTAATATGGTCTAGTGCAGGGGTCGGCAACCTGCGGCTCGCGAGCCACATGCGGCTCTTTGGATGTGAAGCTGCGGCTCTTTTAGTTCCATCCACCAAATATTATTTATTTTTTTATTTTATCAAAAAAAAAAAAAAAAAAAAACATTTAAAAATCGTTCTGAATCAATTAACGAGGATTAGGCAACAAGTTATGAGTTAAATTTAACCAAACTTTTTAAAACCTTGCAAAGTCAACGCTCCCATTCAATTTATTTGCTCAAATGTATGTTATTGTTTTTTTTTATTTTAATTACTAGTTACATTGTTTAGTAAAGTTTAAATTTTCTACTTGAATAACCATGCAAAGCCATCGCTCCCATTGAAATTGTTTGCTCAATTGTTTTTTATTGAAGTACAAGTTAGTGTTGTAAGTAAATGGTTAATTGTTTTAATTTTTTACTTAAATAATAAGTAATTATCTAATAATGCCATATATATATTATCAAATTTGTTGTGAAAAACACTACTAATATAAGAATAAATAGATATTTTTCTTATGAATAAATATATTATTTTTTTTTTTTATCAAAAATCTTTATTTATGCGAGTACTATTTATTGTTGGCAAGAAGAAAAATTTTGTGGCTCTTTAAAAACTTTGAAATTTTGTAAATTGTGATTTTGGCTCTTCCGACTCAAAAGGTTGCCGACCCCTGGTCTAGTGCATTAAGTAGTAATATGGCCTGGTGCATTAAGTAGTAATATGGCCTGGTGCATAAAGTAATAATATGGCCTAGTACCTAAGGTAGTAATATGGCCTGGTGCATTAAGTAGTAATATGGTCTGGTGCATTAAGTAATAATATGGTCTAGTACATAAGGTAGTAATATGGTCTGATGTGTGTTTTTGATTATGCATCAAAATATTTGGACTTTCCAAAATATTTGGTCTTTCCCTGGAAAGTGACTGGAGGTTCATTCGTAAGAAAAGATAACTGAGGTGTTTCTTGAAACATAATCGCAACGCTTAGTGTTATACTAAAGTTTTTTCGAACTTTTCAGATCTGGTTAAGGCTTCATGCGACAATCAAATATGGAGACCTCCCAAAAGACCTATTGCTCATATTTGTTACATTAATGAAACATGAAATCTAAAGTAAAATAAAACATTAATTTAATCTGCTTTAATTATGATAAAGAGTCTTAGTCTGCATCACAGAGTCTTTCCCTGAAAATCAAAATTTCTTGGTTCCTTCAGTTAGATTTGGTTCCGTTTGATTTCTATTCGTTTTGCCGAATGATTTTCTTGCCTCTGCTTACAGCAGAATATTTTAGAATCACTTCTCAGAATCTTTGAAAATGTTTTCCGAAGACGTTATTTCCGCCTTATGGTTCTAATGTATGACGTTGACACTTCAAAATGGCGACCACCATCACAATGATATTGTCTAATCACTTTTAATTAAGTATTTGAGAAATTTAATTTGCATGTTTTTCTCTTATATATGGATTTGTAAATAAACCTGGTCTAATACATTCTAAACCAGAGAGCTACAATTTTATCTTTCGATTATTATTATTATTTATTATTATTTTTTAATTCCATTTAACATTTTAATAAAAATACACACCTTTTTATTAGGTACAGTAAGTACAGTAGTTAATGCTTCCCTCACTTTTTTAATGCTATGACACTTGAATTAGCATCTTTAGGACTTGGCCGCGAAGACTAAAATCCTTAATGAGGAAACACATATTACAACTTTGTCTTGCAAGAATTTATGTCTTCCTGAAGGTCATCGTAAAAACAACGTTAGGCTTATCCCACGCAGTTAACTACAGAAAAACTCCCACGTAACAAGGATAGTTGCTTGTTATAATAATTTACGAAATAAACTATTTCTTCAAACCTTTATTTTTTATTTTTTATGTGTCTTTAATTGTTTATTAATAGAAAGAATTTTTTAGAAAATATTATTATTATTATTTTTGTGTGTGTGTGTGTTGGAAAGAAAACCAATGATACATAAAAAAATCTATGTAACGTACAATAATTGTTATTTTGTTTTTCGAGAGAATGTTTTTTTAAGTCATAGATTCTTTTACCTAATTTTCTTTTTCTAATCAAATTGAATGATTTTTTTTTTTTTTTTTTTTTGGATTAAGATACTTATTATAATTAAATTTTTAAATAATAATGCATAATAGTTTAATTGTGTTTTAAGTTACTTAAGTCACTGATTTGGCGTAATCACCTTATTTTACTGAAATAATAACATATAAAAAGAAAAAAACTTTTTAAAATTGAGGTATTTTAAGAAAAAGTATTATCAATAAATATCAATTTTTTTTTAATCTTAAAATACAAAAGAAGTTTATATTGCATTAATTTACCTAATTAAGTAATAGTTTTTTTTTTTTCTCAAAACAACAGAAAACCACATTTGAATCGCTTTTTTCAATAGCCAGAATAAATAATTGAATTATGTACTCTTTTCACGAAATTAAGTCTTTTGCAAACATCGTCTGTTTACTTGAGAAACTTTATGTACATACATTTTTCTTATTTGAACACGATCAAATAAACACTTGATCAAATTCTGAACTCTAAAAAAACCCCTAGAGGAGAATCAAATAAAATTAGATTTAGAATCCAAATTATCGTTCTTTTAATTAATTAGCGAATATCTTAATTATTTTTAGATATTCGCAAAAAAACAGATACTTAAACATAGGGCTTGATAAATTGTATGAATTGCATTTTATCTATAAGATTTATTAATTAAAATCAAGTTTATTTCATATTCAAATCTTCTTTTTCGACTTTTGTTTTAAATAAATTTGTTAAAAAGCACTTTTATGTTATGTTCTCTCAAGAATTATATGAATTCAAGTATGGAGAATTTTTAAAATAATTTATTGTTAACGCAAAGTTATATTACCACTTTTGAAAATGTTAAATGAATAATACACGACGTATATTTCAAACTAAAAGTCTAGTTGATGATAATAAAATTAGAAACAAGATTGTTTTACTAATCTCATATATGTATGCACCTTGATCATTTTCTGTGAAGTCATCATTCGCATGTAAGCAATGTGATACCTGGCCTTTTGATTGTTATACCATGTGCATAAAAAAAACATTATCTAGTATTGTAGTACTACAGATGATGTATAGTACTACAGATGATTTTAACAATTAATTGTTAGCAAAATATAACGTAACTTATTCTGGGAAACAGTCTAGTTGATCATAAAAATAAAACTAGAAACAAGATTGTTTTACCAATATCATATATGTATGTTCTTTGATCATTTCCATGCAATCAGGTATCACATGTAGACAATGTGATACCTGATCTTTGATTGTTGTACCTTGTATGAAAACTCTATATCTAGTAGTGCAGATTACTATAGATGGTTTTAATAAATAGTTGCTGGCAAAATATAAGGTAAGTTATTCAGGGGAAAAAAGGTAATAGAAGTCACTTGTCTTAGAGTCAGAGTTCTAAAGGAAGTGATAAGCGAATCATCTGGATAGTACTATAATCCAACTTTTAATTCATTGGTCCATAAATGGCATTGTGATCTCAATGATTTTCTGAAGCAATATATGCCTTTTTGCTGGACGAAAGTTGATAATGAATCTTTACATTATGGAATTCGCTGTGACATAAAGGTCAGTGATACAAAACTGGCAGTTGCTGATATATTGTGTATGCAAAGGGCTTAGTGTCTGCTATTGCGCAATGCGATTTGATCGGCCATTCAGAATTTAAAAACTATGGGTCCATTTTCTTAAAATACGCCTCTTATTATCAGGATAGTATATCTGCACTCAGGTTTCAGGTTAGCGGCCTGATGGTCAATTGGCTAGCGCTTTGGCCGCTTGTACCACAAGCTTCAGGTCCGAATTTTGGTGGTGGATGGATGCTTGTTAGCGGTTCGGATTGTTCATTAAAATATAGATCATGATCTAATTAGCTCAAAATGTGCCTAAAAGGACCGTAGAGCGACAAATCAAACCGATCAGGTTTCGGCATTGATTCCCGGCGGTACCGTGAATGTTTGTAGTGTTTCGGATTCTACTTTTATACCTTAGGTCCCGGTCTACTTCTATGACTACAGTCATATTAGACCGGGGCGTTATGCATAGGGTGACAACTCTACTCTGTAAAAAGAAAACATCTCATGTTTTTGGAATCAGTAATAGGCAGATGGCCGTGGCCCACTATGGAGCTATTGCGCCAATGAAGAAGAAGAAGTATCTGCACTCAATTTGCAATAGCATGCATAAAAATTGTGTCGGAAGGTAAAAAAATCTTGAAAAAAAAATTATTGCATAATAATCTCATGAAATTTTGTCTGAACATTTGAAGAATTGAATTTTCAGATATATTTATTAAGATAACCGAGTAATTCGCCATATGCCAGAATAAGATACAAAAAATATGAATTTTTCAATAATCAGAATTAATACTGCTATTTTCCCTTTTAATGAATTCTATATGCAGGTATTAAATCGTCTATCTGAAATTAGTAAAATATATATATTTTATATAAGTTCAGAAATTTTAATCATCTTAGTTACTTTGAAATATTATTTAAGTAAATATTTAAATGAAGATCAAACAGATCAAAATTTAAAACAATCTTCAACTTATGATACATTGGGATGATATCCTTGGTATATAAATTAAGACTATTTGCACTATTTACCTTTTATAGTCCCAAGTTTAAAAGTATACCAGAGAAAAAATCCCTTCCAAGCGTTATGAAAAACATTCCATTGTCAAAAGCATTTGCTTCCGAAAATCCCAACAATTCGGGAGAGTATTTGTTTTATTGTGGTTCTTTCGACACTTAGAGCTCGCTGATGCGGCTTTTCGCCTTTTACCGCAGCACTATCTCGCGCTCTGCTTGAAATAACATGGGCTCCTCAAAAGTGTGCAAGAAAAGAGAGAGAGAGTGAAAATTATCAGAGCGTGAAGTTTAACCAGCCGAGAAATTGCGATTTCTCGTAATACGGGGAGCTTTGTTTAAGTAGCTCAATGCACCTGGGGTCGGATTTCTTTCCATCTCTTTTTAAGCTTTTCCTGTGTGTGTCTCTCCCGAAAATATATTTCACTCCCAGGCTGCTGAGACTCGAGTTTTTGGAACGCTTGGCTGCATTGGGACTTCAATTTAAACCCCTGATGAAGATGGAAAGGGTGTTGGGGATTTGTGCACCCTTTGCTTTGTGGAGGTTATAGTGTATCGTAAGGATTTTGTTGTAAATGCAGTGCTCTTTTGTGATCTTAGTTTGATAGCGTTACATAACATATGATGAGTACAATATTTTGTTTAATCTCAGAATGGAATAAATCCCAATATAACATGGGTTTCAAAATTGTTGGAAATTTATGCACTTTTAGTGGGGATTTGTTTTGGGTATTACTTTGTAAAAGTTTTGTTGTAAAGGCAGTAGTTTCTTATCTTCTTTTGACAAGATTGCGTAGTGTAAGATGTTTAAGATATATGCTTATGTTAAGATGCTTATAACATATGAGGTGTACAGTATTTTGTACAGGATTTTGTATAATAAATGATAAGTTTAATCTCAGAATGGATTATAAATCATATTATAACATGGACTTCAAAATTGTTAGGAATCTGTGCACCTTTGTGGATTTTGATTCTCCTGAAAATATATGAAAATATATCCTGTTTTCAAAACTTATAACCTATGCTACCTACCTTATGCTTATAACCTATGGGCATGTGCTTTTGATAAGATGCTTATAACATATAGACATATGCTTATGGTAAGATGCTTATAACATCAACATATGCTTATGGTAAGATGCTTATAACATATAGACATGTGCTTTGGTAAGATGCTTATAACATAATAGACATATGCTTATGGTAAGATGCTTATAACATAATAGACATATGCTTTATGGTAAAATGCTTATAACATATAGACATATGCTTATGGTAAGATGCTTATAACATATAGACATATGCTTATGGTAAGATGCTTTAGAACATCGACATATGCTTATGGTAAGATGCTTATAGAACATCGACATATGCTTATGGTAAGATGCTTGTAACTTCGACATATGCTTATGGTAAGATGCTTATAGCATATAGACATGTGCTTTTGATAAGGAGTTTATAATATATATTTATATTATTTTGTAAGCGTTTTTGTCGTGTAGGAAGTAGTTGTAATCTTCATTTTATAACATTGCATAGGGTAAGATGCTTGCAGTATTTTTGTAAAATTTTCTGTGCAATGAAGCTTTTTCTTTTTCTTTCTTTTTTTTTTGCATTTTTGTATTTAATATAAGTTTCGAAGTAGAAAATTATCTATTAATAAAAACATTCCATGATATTTTCAAGGTATTAAAATAAGAAAACATTCTCTATCTTTAACGATATTTAATATCGATACAAATTGAATATTTAATATCGATACAAATTGAATATTTAATACCGATACAAATTTACGCTCTCAGTATCTAATATCAACATCAACTCGTGCGCTCAGTATTTAATATCGATACATATTCGTTTTGTAGTCCTTTAGAAATTGAAGCAGAGTCAAACTGAAAACACTTTTAATTTCTAAATTATTACGAAAACAGTTTTTTTCCCTTTTCTTATAACAGAAAATCAAAACTGAATTTCTTTACAGGTCATCTGGTTTTAATTTCATTTCATTAATTTGTTATATATTTGGGATGATTATCTTTCATGTTAATTTAAAATTGAACGATTGATTGGTTGTATATCTGTAAGAAGCACTTTTGGGAAACTTAATGCGGAATAAAGAAGAAATGAAACCCAAACTTATTTAATCTAAACAAAATGAACGATAAAATTACATAAAAAAAAACAAACAGTTTAAAATAATTGTATGCAACTAATGAAAAAAATAATATCAAAATATTGGAATCAATATCATCATATATCAAAATACTGGAAGTTAAAATGATCCCTAAATTATGATAATAACCCTTGTCATAGAAACCATACTTATTTTATATCACTTCAGTATTATTCTACCCTACTGGAATACAATAATTGTGTATGCCATATTGTGTTGAACATAAACATATCGTATTTTAAATTCAGTATTTCATGTCCTATTTGTAATTGACTACATCAGATCATATTTTAAATTCAATATATCAATCGTGTTTTTTTTTTTTTTTAATTTTTTTTATTGTACCATTTTTGAATCTTTCTAGTCTTAAGGGTAATGATCGAAGGAGCTCGAAGTCTCTTAAATCAATTATAATTTTAATTTAATCAAATTGGGATATTTTTTGGACAGCAATTTGTAATTTGTGGTGTAAATCACAGGTTAATATAATTTTATGATGCTAAGAGTTTTTTTTTTTATAAAATAATTTTAGAAATTGTTGATAAAAATTATGTAATACTATAAATGAAATTCATTCTATATTTTATCGAATATATAAAATAATAATAAATTAATAATAGTAATGATAATTATTAAAATAATGAAAATTCTTACTTAAATGAAACAAAATAATATAAATAATGATAGATTATTAATTATCATTATTTAACAAAATAATGATAAGATTCTTACTTAGAAATGAACTCTGTGTTGAACAAAAGAAATTTTACGAAAAACTAAAAATTTATTTTCTAGCTATCTCACAATTATACATGAAATAAAACTACTTCCTAAATTTTAAGGAAATAAATTTAATTTTTTGTTCATTTGTTTCATTTCAGGAGGCTTCCTACTGGACCCTTTGCCTACGGAGGATCCAGAACCTTCAACTACCCCTGTTTTTCTGGAGGAACCTCTAGATTCTTATATTATTCGAACTAAGCCAGTAACATTATCTTGCAAGGCCAGGCACGCTCTGCAAGTATGTATTTAAATCAATTATTGATTACCTGTCAATAATCGATTATCATTAATTAAATTGTTGATAAGTTTTATTTTCTTGTGCTTTTTTAAACATATTTGATGAATGTTTTTTGTAATCATCTGTATTAATTTAAAAGTGTTAAAGGTTGAAAGAATTATACAAAAATTTATAACGATTTAAAATTTAAATTTCTGTAAACATCACTGTTATAAAATTATTTTAAACAAAAATACTTTCTTTTTATGATTTATTTTTTATTTTTTGGGATATGAAAACTTTAAAATGAAATTGTGAATTATGTTAGATTTTTTTAGTTGTGTAATGTGCTGATTGGGAAACTGAATCGTAACTGGGTGTGGTTGGGTTCGAATACTTGAGGCACAGGTTGGAGAACACACAGCTTTATTTATACGCGCACAAACACTACATACATACAATTAACGAGAGGCAATATTTTAAAGACATATATCTATAGATTCGAGGAAGGATTCCAATTCTAAGCCGAAAACCGATACTCAGGTATGCGCAGGGTGCGCGAAAGATACTTCCACTCCGGTGAGAGTCTATAGGCCAACTAATACGCAGGTTGCTTTAAATATATTTCCTCTAGGGATGAGAGATTATAAACTAAACATTTTCAGTGAGAGCGCAGGTTGCGCAGTACTTTCTGTCGGATGAAGTGTCTTGAGGCCTACTGACTACTTCTCGTCAATGCCACAGAGGGTAGATATCAGATATAGATATATTATATATCTATCTATATATATATCAGATATAGATATCAGTTATAGATGTATCTAGATAGTTCATTTGGGGCCTGATGGCCGAGTAACTAGTGCTCTGCCACTCTATGTTACGGGTTCGAGTCCTGCGGTGCCATGGACATTTGTAGTGGTTCGGTATCCACTTTAAACCGTAGGCCTCGGTCTTATATGACTGTTGAGTGAATGGTTGACGACCCTAACCCATAAAAAAGAAAACATATCATGTTACGAAATCTGCCAGTAGGCAGACGGCCTTGACTCACGAAGGGCATCAATGAAGAAGAAGATTTTCCATTTAGCTCTTCAAGCATGATAATTTTCGTTAAGAAGTGCTGTATAGTACGTCAAAAGATTTAATCTTTAGTAATGCATAATAATTTTAAACACAAAAGGCATAATTTTTAAAATTGCATTATTATCTTATTTTTGTAGGTATACTTTGAGTGCAATGGCAGACTGGCCGAAGATCGCCAGCACAGTTTGCAACAGTATGTGAACCCCATGACCGGAGTGCGGCAGATGGAAGTTTCCATCGACGTGACACGTGGCGATGTAGAGAAGATCCTTGCGGGAGATATCTACGTGTGCTACTGTTTCGCCTGGTCTTCGACGGGACGCATCAAAAGTCGGAAATCTGTGATCAGTCTTGCTTGTGAGTAGAACAATGTTTATTTGACTATACACACTCGATAGAAAATGAGTAATAATCGAGAGTAAAATTAAGATATTTTATTGGTTATTTGATTTGAATTTAAAAATCATTTTATTTTTCTGTTTGTCAGTTAGTTTAGAGGTAAAATTAGCGTTGTTTTTAACAATTCTCTAACCACATAAAATTATAATTTTTGTTAACTACAAAAAAATTGTGCTGATTAATATCTATCTTTCAAATTGTTTGATTCTCTTAATAATCAAAATAAATAATGAACAAACAAACAAACATTTCAAACATTGTAACTACCAGTATATTTTTGCTACTTATTTAAACAAAGCTTTTTGTCAAGGGATTAAAATATTCTCTAGAGATTAAAATACTCGTCGGATAAAAGTAAGCTTCTATGGGGGAAAAAGTGCTAAGATAAGATATTTTCTGGCGCTACCTTGAAAAAAATAACGCCTGTTCAATTCAGATAAATCACTTGTAACATTTTAATGGTTACAAAGTAACACAAGTCTGTTACGAAGGATGTAAAACCGTTCAATTTTTAATCTTGGCAGTTGGAGTATGACGGATTTTTTTAAAAGTTGAATATTCAACTTTCCAAAAAAAAAAAAAAAATTGTAATGCATCTGATAAAATTTCATGGTAGAGATGTCAACATTTTGCCCAAAAACGTTAACTTAACTTAGAGAAGTAAACTTTTGTCCAAAATAGACTATAACTTTATTTTTCAGATTTCAATTAGTCCGATAATTAAGCAAATAATACCTTAAAAGCTTGGAAAATAAATTTAAAATTGGTTTGCTGAACTAATTTCATATGCTGAAATTATAAAATTACATTATACAATTTTGGCTCCCAAATATCTTGAACGAAATAAGATGGTAAAGCAAAATGGTTAGTATAACCATATTGAATGTTTTTGTTATTTATTAATAAAAATTTTAATTTCAAAATTGCAGTGAAAACAACTGATCCAAATCTTTTGTGAATTCCGAGAGATGACCAGCTAGATCATAACATTTTCATTTTAAATTTTTGCGGTGCTACATTAAATATCTAGTGTATTGTAGTGCAGCATCTAATATAAAGGATTTGAAGTCAAGAATTACGATTGAAATTTCAAGTATTTAGAACTGATTGGACTATTTCTTTATTTAAGCACCAATTTGCTTGATTAATGGTGCATTTGTTGAATGCTTTTGTTATTCCTTGAATCTGTTGAAAGGTCCTGTTATTAAAAATTCTTTTTAAAAAGATGTAAAAATGGTAGTCAGTCTGTTCTGAAGAATATAAAAACCTTTCCAATCTCCAATCCCAGTTGTCATTCTGGGGATTTGTTAATCGCTGACGCCACAATTTTCCCATAAAAGAAAAAAATCTCAGCGTCTGGCGAAGTTTAATGATAGGGATGCCAACATTCTTCCCAATTCCTCTCTGGAAAGTGAAATCTGTTCAAAACTGTCGATGCCTTTATTTCCATCCCCCGCTTTATTCGATAAACGCTTTTCCCGCTTGTTTTTCCACCAACTCAGCAATCTTCAACCTTCTTCCAAGGTTTCGAGATCTCCTGGATTTTCCCGGTGCTGCATCCCTTTTTTTTTTTCTTGTCGGTATATTTCCAGGAGTTTATTTTGAGAAGACGCGTTGAAGAATAGCGCAAAAACATTGGAATTAGTTGGTTTATTAAAGTAAACCCCCAGGTGAAATGGTATACGAGATTCTTTCTGTCTTGAAGCCTTAAGAAAATAAGTCGAGCCCATTGTGGTATTTTTAACATGGGTGAAGGGATGGTAATGATTTATTTCGACAGAGCTCTGTAATGAATGGTGTCGCTTTAAGGGTTTGGTTTTTTGATGAAAGCAAAGGATGTAAATCATTTGCTACTGTGCAACTCAAAAGATTAAGTAAAGTCATTTCGAAAATGAGACTTTAAGAACTTCAAATATATAGAGAGATACATTTATTGTAACACATTTGTTCTTTATTACATAATGCAATAATATTTCATTTATAAGTCAATATTTGTATTCTGTTGTTTTCTTCTTAATTGGTGCAGCAGTTCTATGGTGGGCCAAGGCCGTCTGTCTTTTGGTATATATAACTTCTTAAGTATTAAAAAATGAATGCATGTTTGAATCTTGGCGTTGGCATGGATGTTTGTTAGTGGTTCAGTATTCACGCTAAACTGTAGGTCCCGGTCTAATTAGCCTAGAATGTGCAAAAAAAAAATGTCAGTAGAGTAAGAAACCAATCCTGTCTTACAAATCTGCCGTATTTTATGCCTTAACATTTATGCACATGCATTTACATAAAAATATAATTACAAATTATGTATTAAAGTGTAAACGGCATTTATATAAATTACATATAAATAATAATACATTTACATATTTATAAAAGCATTTGCATAAAATATGTAACGATATTTGTTAATTTTTCTTTTATAATTATACTTTCTCTTATTATATATAATATATTTACATATAAATGGCATTTAATATAGAAAAATGCATTTAATATATATATATATAAAAGCATTTATCTAAAATATCTAACGACATTTATTAAAGTGTTTTTAGATTTATGCTTTCACTTATTATTTATATTACTGCGCAAATGAAAAAGAATTTTTATGATATTAATCTGCAATTCAGTATTTCCATGTTGTTTAAGTACGCATTGAAAAACTTCCCAACTGGTAACTCATGAATCATCAACTATTTCGTAAATATTCGTTTTTCGTCATTTATTTTCTCCCCGTTTCAATCTTGTAGGTGAACCTATCGTCTTTCATTAAAGCTGATGTATTTTTTTGGTCCAAAACAACTCAAGTTTTTCAGTGATGAGTTGAAGAAAGTCATTCAACTTGATAAGGTTAAGAACCAGTAAAAAAGACAGATGTGAGAAACTTGCACCTTATAAATCAGTGATTTATCTATTGGGTGATGAAGACCCTCATTCCAACGAAAGTGATAAGTTGAAAAATGCAATGATTTAGGCCATCCTCTTGAGAAGCATCGTTACAAAACGTTGAGATCTGAGATAACTCGTCTGAGATAAGATCTGACCTCTTGCCATTTTAATGAACTGCCGTTTCATCTTGTTGGGACTTCAAATGAGTGCTCTTGAAAACTTAATATTGTAGCTTTTGGTTGTAAAAAATTATATTATGTGATGTTTTTTTTTTTTTAAATACCATGTCTAAAAAAAAAAAAAACGTTGGAAAATATATAATGATTCATTTTTTAGGCAATATTTAATATTGTCTGTAGAGTAATAACTCCCGTTAATATTAATAGAAAATAAAATAAAAATGTTGATTTGTGATCTGCATAAAAAAAATAAAACAAGTCTTCAGCAGGGCAACTGTAGTGTGCAGGTTGGGCTACCAGATGGCAACTGGATGTGGTTGGGTTGAGATAATTGAGGTACAGGTTGGAGAACACACAACTTTATTTACACACGTACAAACATCACACTCATTTAATTAGAAACATACAACATTTAACGCATTTAAAGACAGATAAGTATAGATTCGTTGAAGGATTCCCGCTTCTAAAGCGAAAACCCGATGCACAGGCCGTGCAAAGGTACGAAAAATACTTTCTCTCCGGATGAGAGTTTGTAGGCCAACTAATACACAGGGTTGCATTAAAAGATATCCTCTAAGATGCCCGCATGCGGCTCTTTGGATGTGAAGCTGCGGCTCTTTAGTTCCATACGCAAATATTATTTATTTTTATCAAAAAAACATTTAAAAATCGTTTAAACATGTATGTACGTCAACAAAAGTGGTCAGTTTTTAAAAGAAATGCCGCGAGTTGAGGGTATTTATATTCGTCGCATGGAATAGTCTTCCAGATTGCTACAGTGAGGTGAAGAAGTTGGCATTTGGAATGCTGACTATCTTCGGATAGACATATTCGTGCGAGCAAGCGTTCTCTTGCATGAATATAATTAAAAGTAAAGTTAGAAGCCAACTAACAAATGAAAATTTAGAGTCGTGTTTGAAACTTAAAACAACAAGTTATGAGCCTAATTTATTCAAACTTTCTAAAACCATGCAAAGCCAATGCTCCCATGAATTTGTTTCTCAAATGTATGCTGTTAATTTTAGTACAAATTACAAAAAAAGTTTAAAACTTGAATAACCATGCAAAGCCATCGCCCCATTGTTTTGTTTGCTCAATTTTTGTTATTGAAGTACAAGTTAGTGTTGTAGTAAATTCTTTAATTGTTTTAATTGTTTACTTACATAATAAGTAATTATCCTTCACATATATATATATATTATCTAATTTCTTGTGAAAAACACTACTTATATATGAATAAAAGATATTTTTTCTTATGAATAAATAGATTAGTTTTTTTCAAAAAACTTTATTTATGCAGTACTATTTATTATTTGGCAAGAAAAGATTTTGTGGCGCTTTAAAAACTTTTTTGAAATTTTGTAAATTTCCATTTTTGGCTCTTCCGACTCAAAGGTTAAACAAATGATTGTGCTGTATTTCCTCTCGAATCTACAGACTCGAACTAACATTTCTACTATATGGGAAGGAGTAGCAGGAAGCATAACAGAATGACATTTTTTTTACAGCGGCATGTTCGAAATTTGGAAACTAACGTGCCGTTGTTTTTTTTTTTTTTTTGTTTTTTAATGTTAATTAAAAAAAACAATTTTGCTTCACAATAACAGTATGTATAAATATAAACATATTTCAATTGATGATTTGTAACATTGCAGTATAATCATTTGCAACTCTGTATAAATGTTTAGACAATAATTGGAACACGTCAGTTCATATTTGTTTAATCAATGTTTCTTAATATTAATTAATTGATATATAGTATCGATATTAAATTAAATATCAATTTCCTCGCTATGGTGCCGTGCACTTTGACTTGAGATCATTTGCTGCTAGAACGTCAGATTTTGTAGCATATTCAGCGTTACTCAGGGTGCATTGAATCCGCATCCAAATTTTCCACCATAATTTGAACAAAACCACCCAAGAATGGCGCCTGATGTGTTCGCTCCCTACCCTCCACCTCAACGAATACAACAAAGGAGCATTTCACCCTACAGATTTACCATGCTCATCACTGTAGATACATAAACTTTAGGTTCAAGTTCTCTTGTTGCATTTCAAACCCGATTTTCAAATATCTAGGATGGTCATATGTTACTAGAGTGGCAGATTCAACGTTATCCAGAGTGATTACTCTACAGTCACCATTTTCCGCTTTAGAAAGTACACAAAGGCAGGGCATCTGGGATTCGAAACATCGTCTATTTATTTGCGAACCCAACAAAAAAAATATATTCCGACCCACAGATTTATGGTAACCATTCCCTGTATAGACATTCTGTTCGGATTCGCTTGTTGGGTCTCGAACTTGGCATCCTTACCTTGCAAATTCAATACACTATTCATTATGTTTCTCCCTTGAAACCATTTTTAAAAAGCAGCTTTTTTTCGTTTCTAATTAGAGAGGAAAAAAAAAAAATTAAAGAAGCAAAAATAAATTGTAATTATGTAATATAATCTATTTCAGACATGCAAACTTGCACTTTGCAAGTTACTTCTAAAAAAACTTAATTCTCTTGAGAATGTATTGAAATAAATTCTATTCATATCTGCTGAAACATATTAGGAGTCTTAGTTCTCTTTTTATAGGATAATTACCGAGCATTAGGTAAGATAATAAATTGAGCTAATTTGTCGCCGCATTTACATTAAATAGCGGATTTTCTTGTAGAGGGAACTCCTACTTTCTTTTCCATTGCATTTGTAAGAAATAAAGGGGAAAAAATTAAAAATTTATTTTGTTATTCTAATTTATTTATAATCTTACATTTAAATTTAGAATCCATAAATTGTATATATGTGTTTTTAAATAAATAATTAAAAAGAAAAGGGAAACTTTTTTATTGTAAAGATAAATCACTGCATTAGATATTTATAAATATTTTATTTATATATGCTCTCTATTTTACCATTTGTAAAAATAGATAATTTTTGCACAGTATTTCAATAAAAAAATAACTTTATGGTTTTTGTGTTCATATAACGTTTTTAAATAAATATTTTAAATTTTAGTGTAACAAATTGTTTCAAATTTCTGTTTTGATATTTCTTATACGAATTTAATTGTACAATTTTAATTCGTACATTAAATTCGTATAATTTTTATATTCGTATAATTCGTTAATGGAGTTTAATAGTACGAATTTAAGTATGTTTTGATAGAATAGACTAAAGTTTTCAAAAGTGGTTATTATTAAAATATGACCTCATAACATGAAAAATTAGTATATTGTTCTATAGCGTCGTATTGTATGTTTTTTTTCAGATTTCAATTCACAAAAAAAAAAAAAAAATAATTTTCTACATACAAAAGACACTGTTTTTTATTAATTAATTTTAATTATTTTTTATTAAAATTAGGTGTTAATTATTTATTAATATTAATACTAATATCTCATTAATGAATTCATTTTCGAAAGGCTTTCTTATAAAAACTACTAATATGAATAAAATGAAGAGCATTTTGTGGAAATATATAATAAAATAAAATTCATGAAATAAAATAAAATTTATGAAATGTGAACTCAAAAAAAAGTGATAAATTTTTTAATTAAATAAAGTATAAGAATTTAGTCCCAATTCTGTTGATTTTA
>BPLR01006259.1:0-41694 GCA_021605095.1 Caerostris extrusa
CTACGTATTGCTCCCCAACTCAATATATCTCAAAATGATAACAAATGGTATTTTACTAATGAAACTAGTTTTCTTAAATTTTGGAAATTTCCACTTCATGAAATATTTTGCATCCAGTTTTACCAAAAATTAAGATATAAATGTAAAATAAACACAATAGAGAAGTATTTTCGTGGAATTGAAAAATAATATTGCATTATCCTCGTTTCTTTTAGTCAGCACAAAAATTTTTTAACAAAGCTTTCAAACATTCAGTGCTGTTGATTCACTCCCCCCTGCAATAATTCACAGTTGAATGAAACATGAAGAAACAATGCTCACATTTTTACAAATTCAATACAATGTGTATGTGTTAACGTTCAGCAGATAATGCAAGTAAAAGCCCTTTTAGGGTGTGCAATTCATATTATTGACTAATATTTAGGTTTGAAGCCAAAGTAGTGAACAAAGTAACATAGGCAATTAGTTGCTAAACCTCCAGAATATTCTATTCTGTCCCTTGACATTCATTCTAGACTGAAACAAAGTTAATATCAGTAGTTTTTTCTTCAATACATTTTTCACATGGAAATAAATAATAATACATATATATATACATATATAATGATGGTGATGATAAAAATATGACTTATTTTATATACTATTGAATAATTTAATTAATGCACATGATTAGTTTAAGAGGAATTACACATATTCTTTAAAAAGAATAAAGAATGTAATTTTAAAAAGCAAAAAAGTTATTTTCTTACATAAAAAAAAATTCTTTAAAAATAAATAAGTGCAATATCTCCATCATTTTTAATTTCAACAAAACAAAACTAAGAATTAAATTTTAATTCGAATTCAACAAATATGTATCATAAATTGTATCATTTGGATTTAGCATTGAAATAAGCAATATTTTTAGAAATACTTCGCCATAAGATGTTTAGAATTTAATTATAAGCACTTATTTTAGTTATTCTGTGAAGGATAAAAACTATGCACCTTATCTAAAACATAAAGCAAATGAAGCATGAAAATGTGTTTTTCAGCTTAAACATACCTATATAAAAAAATCCAGCCCTCGCTAATTCTTCTTTAGAAACAGGAGCAGAGGTAGGCCATGTTGAATATGATCTCAATCGAGCACCATAAGATGCTTGCTGTGGAAATGCAGGTTCATTATATAAATGAACGCCCAATTTCTTAAGATCCATAGCTTCTTGGTTTTCTTGGCTTTGAAACTGTTTATATTTTTCTGAAGAAATACTACTTTTTTTCATATTACCACACAAATCTTCAGAATCTACTTTAAACCAAGGTAATTTTTTTCGACTAAAATCAGATGAAATGCCTGATAAATAGTCACACCAAGGAAAGTGCTTAATATGTTCTTTTAATGGATCATCTGCATCTTCCCAATTACTCACAATACCTTTACAAAATGGACATTGAACTTTGTCTCCGAGCCCAAGATAAAAAAACCCTGCTTGTGCTATTTGTGAGGCATCTATGCACGATAATGGCCAATTTCTAGAAAAAGTCTTGATTCGTTCCTGAACGGATTTCATCTTATTATAATCAATTGCATTTACAACTGGAGATAATTTAGTAGGTTGGCTATAGCCATTCTTTTTCTTTCCACTGATTATCAAATTATCTTTAGATTTTTTCGATTGGGCAAGAGGAACATTATTTGATTTGTTATTAACAAAATTGCAATTTGGAAACATTTCAGCATGCTTTTTTAGAACTACATCACCATAATTCCAGCCTTTTATATGGCCATGGCAACTAAAACAAACAACTTCATCTTCATTGCCAGTATAGAAAAAACCAGCTTTAGCTAAGCGGTCAGGATCAACTGGATAATGAACTTTCCATGAAGAAAACGATTTGATTCTTTCTTCTTCATATTTGTAATCAGCTGTTTTATGGATTTCCATTTGAAATTCTCCACTTGTAAGAGAGTTTTGATGATGCAAGTTAAGACTCTTATCTTCATCATTCATACTCTGTCCTGTAAAATAAAAGATTTAAAAATAAGCATTAGAAACAATAAATAAATCTACAATAGAAATAGCATTTATCTATATGTATACATATTTCTCAACATTTGAGTGTGTGTTCTCATATGTACCACCTCAATTTACATCCAGATTTCACCAAAATTGGCAAAAGATACTTCTAATGAAAAGGCTAGATTAACAGAAAAAAGAAAAAAATTTCGAAATTGGATCAATATTCATTAAAAATTACTCAATTTAGGACAAAATAGGTTTTATACCAATTCGATATTAGAGAATTCGATAGAGAGATTCAGTATTTAGAGAATAGTTTGAACAAAAACCAATAGGTAGTACTGTCGTTTTTTTAACAGTGTTAATTAAAGACCGGATTTTTCACATTTAGGCAACTGTTCCAAGAAAATATTTTTGTTCTGAGACATTGAATACAAAAAAATGAATGAATGAAATAATACAAAAACTGGACTCCCATATGCAAGACAAATAATTCAACAATCTGAAGAAGGAAAAATATCAAAAACAAAACAGCAGTAAAAACAGAAAAAAAAAAAAAAATTATCACACAATTCATTTCATCTCATTTTAATTGGATTGATATAGATCTTTAATTGTATTTAATTTATATATATACTGAGATTTAGCAAAGCTGAAGAATTACAGGGTCCACTAGACTTATATAAAAGAACAAACATGCTTACACATTACTTAGTAATTAGTAAAAATCCCGTTATAGTCATAGTTTCAATACTATTTATTTATAATTGTAGCTCAATTCAATTAATAACATTCATGTAAAGTACTTCACAATTTAAAAATAAATTTTACTACATCTCTATATAAGGAACTCTATCCACACTTAAAGTTATCAAAAATTCTTAAACTTTTTGTTAGATCAAATCAGCGAAGAAATAGTTTTAGAAATTAATATAATTGACAGAGAATATAAATTAGGTGAAATACCCGATAGAAAAAAAGTAGCAAAATAAAAATAAAAATTATTAAAATCTTTATTGTAGAAAAGGTATTTTCTAAACTGGACTTCAATTCAAAAAATATAACTAAAAGACTTTCATCACTCTTTCAAGTCAAAATGCAAATTCAAGAAATAATTAGATGCCATCATAAAATATTTTTAGAAAAAGAAATCCAAACTGAAAATATTAACTGATTAACAGATTTAAAACAGACCATTTACAGTGGAAAATAATGATATTGATTAAATGTGGGAAAATTGTATAACTCTTTAATTTGAGAATGCACAAAATAAATTTTAATTATATATAATTAACACTTAAAGAAATTTAACACTGAAGTAAATGAATTTTTTTAATAAATAGTCGTATAGTATTCCCCTTCCCTGAAATTATTATTTATTTTAATTTTATTTATTTACTTAGTTGCATATAAATAATTGGAAATTATATATTAACAATATTGAACTTAATAAATATTTAATTAATAAAAGATTTTATAGAAAAAATGAAAAAAATTAAAAATCCTCACATTATGTCTAAATTGACTAATGACAAAAAGAATAGCCTTTTGACACAGTAACTCATTTGTCCTATATACTTTATAGAATTTTTCCATCTGAGTCAATGAATGCCATATTGAGTTTAAAATTTGTTTCCCGACTTGTTTTATTCACAACACATAAATTTTCTTTTACATTTTATATGCTCATTCAACACCACTTACAAGGCCCAATATTTCATATTTACTATAAATCCCAGGCCCCACCTTAAATATTATTTGTTCAAAGACTTTTAATTTTACAGTTTTATTTCAAGGTCAACATTCCCTCTCCCCATTTTTATATACATTTACATAAATAAGTATGAAATATAAATATTATATAAAATATAAATATTATAAACTAATAACTGAGTTAAAAAACTTTTCATTAAATGAAATAATTGTATTTAGAATTTAAAAAATTTTCATAGCAAAATAAGTCTTATAGAAATTTTCATTAATTAAATTTCATTTGATGATTAGGTAATACAAAATTCAATGGATGGGCAATTCCCTTTAATGACATTTTCATTTTGTGACTAGTCTTTTCAGTGATCCATTTATCATACTTTTTTATATATCTGCTTATTAACAGCTTATTTACTTTCAGAAGACATTTCAAAGAATTTTTATATGATTGACAGATTTTAAATATTATTTTACCCATATGTTACTATTACCAAATACTTCTTGTATTTTTAACTCCATTCTATTAAAAATAACTAGGATGTTAATTGCATATGCATTAATGTAATTAGGTTTATATTAAAAAAAAAAAAATTGATTTAGTCTGCAATAAAAGACATAATTTTAAAATATATGAAATAAACATTACATATTTAATATAATATATATATATTGTATTTTAAATTAATTATGTTGTTAAAAATACAAAAATTTTTTTAAAATTCAAATTGTTAAGCAACATCAATAGAAGTGAAAACATGAATTTTAAAGTAGTGGAAACATTGCTGATTATTTTTTAATAAAAGTTCTACATTATTTTATGCAGATTTGACTTAATTCCTTTTAATAACTCCAATACTGAAATCTATGAAATGTTATTATTAGCTTTGCTGTGGTTTTATTAAAACTACATGCATATACAGGAAGAACTCAGAATAATCAATATAATAGATGAAAAAAAAATATGAAATACTATGCTTCATACGTATAACATACAAACAAGAAATTTAAATAAATTTCACATACAACATAAATTATATTTTTTAAGAATTAATTTAAAATACTTTATAAATTTTAAAGTACCTTTAATTTATGTATAAATTGTTTTGTTTTATTGAAATTTTTTTTTTCAAAATCTCAGGCTCAAAATAGGGTGGAATGGTTCTATATTTTTATTCAAACAAATTATAGTTATATACAAATTTGTATTATTACTGGTCAAGCAGGACATACTGTATGGATAAACTAAGCTGATACCACATACAGAAATTTAAAGAAGTTTTAAATTTTATAAATAACTCACAATGAATTATCAAATCATTAATTTTTAACATTTAGCATTTCACATGAATAATGATATGCAAATGACAGTAAATACATGAAATATAAGTTACTATCATTTTACTTAATATTAAGAATAAAAAAATTTAAAAAATTAAGGGACATTCCCATTGAGTTATTATAACAGTTATTTAAATCTTATATCCTGGCAAAAACTACATTTAAAAAAAATACTTACAAATTAATTTTTATTGATCTCAAATAAAAAATAATTATAGTTTGCTTTTGTTAATTCTTTAGGCAACAGTTATCTATGATTATCAAATACAAAAATTAACATTTTTTCTCAGTTTAAACTAATAATTATTTATGCCTACTGAGTTTTTGCTCAAATGCAGTACTTTTCCGGAATGAATTTTGTTGCTTTTTAGATATGAATACTTACTTTCCAGTAATAATGTTACCTCATCATAAATAAACAACTATCTCCAAATTGTTATTAACATAATTTTAAAATTGACATTAAGATACATAAAATGAGTTTAAATATTATATCTGCCCACTATAATATTTTTAAAAAATCGATTGGCAACCCATATGGGTTTACACGTAAATTTAACAGACAATAAAGACAGCTGAAAAGTTGTCATATAAACGTCAATAAATAGACTCTAATTTGGAAATTAATTTAGAAAATTTCCAACATTAAAAAAGTTACGTTACGTGAATTACAATATAAAGAACAAAAACAAAACACGAGACAAACTTAAAATCTCATAAATTTAACTTAGTGTATTTAAAGAGAAGTTGACGAAATGAGAAATGCAGATTAAAGATTCTCATTAAAATACATGTCACTTAGTGAAGTACTTCAAATTTGAGAATATGACATAAAAAATTACAAATAAACTTACTTTTTTTCAATAGCGAAATTAAATGTAATATTTGTCCCAAATTGCAAATCTCAAAATGTCTATAAAAATTGAACTATTGAAACGAATCTCACAGTTAAGTCATACGTCAAAACCTTCGCAGCATTAGGGGGGATCATTATTTTCATAGACCGTAAAATTACTTCAGTTCAGACAATATCATAATATTTGCTTATAGCGAGGAATTGCCCTTTTGTTAAAAATTCCAGATCACCAGAGGGAGTTGGTGATCTTTAAGAAAAGGGAATTTTCCTTGTAGAATTTAGGAAAGTGCTCGATTTTTTTGTTATTATTTCTAGGTAACAGTTTTTCTTAAATTAATATACTTTTTTGTTATTTTATTTCTGTTCATTTAGTATTTTAATAAATTTTAGGGAAGGGGGATAAAAAGTTCTAAAATATACTGTTTGAATAGATTTTGTTTTAATTATTAATCGAAATATATCTTCTTTATTATCTTAGTTATCTGCTCTATGCATTGGTAAGTCAATTCGTTTGTAAATTATCTAAATAATTCTAATAAATGTAGTTGTTGTTGTTATCGTGTCCATGGATTTAAAATATAATTAATAAAGTTAGATCAAGTCAAAAGTTTCCACGATAGCGGCAGCTAGTAAAAAGGTGCCGCTTCACTATATAGGACTTCTCTTAAGTTGGCCTCGATTGGCAGAAGCAAACCATGGAAAAAGGTTGCCAGGGCCGCGGAAGGTTGGACTTCTACCTGTTGGTCCGCGGGAGGTATTTTATTTCCTTCCTACCACCCATCGGAGACCGATGGAGGTATCCACCGATCCGAATAAATGTAGTTAAATTAAATTAATTGTTGTTAATTGTAAAAATTGTTAGACTTTGTGTTTAAACCAACCATCGTTTCATTATAGCCTACAATTTTTTTTTTTATTATTTTATTTTCTTCTCATATTTAATAAGTTAAGAATTATGCATATATTTATATTATTCTAAATTTAGAGGTACTTATCTAATATAGTCTTTCGGGCTATATTGTATTGCAGATAATCTATGTACACCTATAATAAATCTGATATGTGAAAATCATGCTAGGCATGTTCTGATGATCATTATGATAGGCATAATATTTTAGTTAAGATGAACTGCCTTTAAAATACATTTTAAGAAAAGGAATTCTTCATTAGAACATGTATCTCATTAGTATCATGTAGTGTTACATAATTTTATTTATGCAACCATATTATTTTAATCTTTAGATTAAATCAGTAACTTAGAATACTTTTAAGAATTTGCTGCTCTTGAATTAACTGGATACATTTATGCACTAAATATTAAGGTCATAAAATAAAAACAATGAAAATTTTTTTTATTTGATAATTAAATATTTCAATACTATACAGTAATCGGAAAGAAAAGATATTAATATGAAACATACATCAACCTTGGACACATGTCTTCCCAGCTCGCTCTAACAAAAGTGTTCAGAAGAGCAAGAGCTCTGCGGTTATACCTACAAACGAGTCAGCTACTGATGTAGACATAGAGGTAGTGAGTGATTAGTTACCAATTTTTCAAAACTTTCTTGGAAACTGCAATCATGTGCAAAATATTCAACAACAGATTATTCCTGTCATTCCGAACCATCTATTAATATTGAAAAAACCATCACTCCAAATTTCACTTGCACAAACACCAACAATGATAAGGTGGCAACTCATTTTACCTGGTAATCTCTTGTAAGATATTGTACTTAAATTGCTCTTCGTTATAAAAGAAACCATTAACTTCTTCTCATTGATTTTCTGGAATTTGCAAAATTGCATACAACACCATATAATCTAGGTCGAGTATGAATATAAATATTGATAATATGTTGCCATTTCATTTTACTCCATAAGCATTCAATAGTTTGTGCAGATAATGTAATAATAATAGCCCCAGGTGCCTTTAGAGGCATTAAATAAAAAAGGGGTGGGGGATTCATGAAGAAAAGACAAACTAAAAAACTTCTTCTATGATTACGTGACAGGTACAATCATTTCTAGCTGAAGAAGCAGACAGTTATAGTTTATCCCAGGGGTCTCCAAACTACGGCCCGCGGGCCAAATCCGGTCCGCCAGTGTCGTCAATCCGGCTCGCGACAGCGAATAGCTTATTGTTGCTGTAATAAGTTGGATAAAAAAAATACGGAATGATAATAACTCGGTTTTTTGACTTGCTATGTAAAGCTTAATGACAAGCATAATACGCAGAAAATTTAATTTAAGCATAGCAACTAACAAATAATTGAAATGAATCCCACTAACATTGTAAACTAGTGAACATCCCGAGGTTACCCTCTGTAGTTATGTTGGGGTAAAGAGTATCGCATATGTATGTATATCAATGTTTGGAATGTATATATCCTGAATCAAACATATGATTCTAATCCTGAAAATCCCTCAATAACGAAAAGCTAAATTAACGCGAATGAAACCGCGGATTATGCACTTGTAAAAAAATACTAATGAGATTCATGTACTTATATAGATAATGGTAGAAAAATTAAAACGTTTTTGGCCCTTGTTACTTACTGGAGTAAACAGTATGGACCTAAGGCTGGAAAGTTTGGAGACCCCTGGTTTATCCTATGGTATTATGGTTAAGTAATCTAAATATATTTCATGTAGGATTAGAACATGCAGCAAAAAGATTACAAGATCTGACACATATAAAAAAAAAAGATATGTAATTTAGTAATTTAAATTACTGCACAATTTAATTTTTACGTAGTAAATTGGTTATACAGTATCAATTATAAATAAGTTTTACTTTTGCTAATTGAAACACTTAGAAGGTGAAACGATTTCCGGGGGTGGAGGAAAGGAAGGATTACTATATTTAAAATGTAATAAGAGTTTTCAAAGGAATATTTTAAAACATTTAATTTCAAAAGAAAAATAGCTTTTGAAAAATATTTTATAATCTTGAAATGATAGACATGTGTTTTAAAAGTTAATAATAGATACTACTGTTCCCAAAAAGTAAGACCAATTTTTTTTTTTTTTTTTTCAAAAACACTTTATTCTTCCAAATTTATTTCATCGCCTTCAAAGTAATCCCCTCCGGACACAATGCACTTATGCCAACTTTTTTTCCAATCCTCAGAGCATGCTAAAAAGTCATCGGTAGGGAAGGCCTTTAAAGCACTCGGAGATTCAGGCTGAATCTCTTCAATCGACTCAAGACGATGTCCCCGGAGTGGTCTTTTGAGTTTAGGGAATACTCAGAAGTCGCACAGTGGGAATTAGGTGTTTGTGGAGCGATATGGGTTTCATTCTTGGCGAAAACGTCGCGAAGAATCAATGCAGTGTGAGCTGGCGCATTCAGTGTTTTCGGTACCAATCGAGATTTGACGCGTTTGAGGCCCAAAATGGAATTGGCCGATCCTTTTGAAATTTCAACATCATCAGCAAGGTCTATAATTGTAAATCGACGGTTTGCAAGCACCAAATCTTTAATTTTTTTGGACTTCAACTTCGTCAGTTGAGGTTGATGGTCGACCGGAGAGCTCTTCGTATTCAACACATTCTCTACCTTCTTTGAATTGTTTATACCGCTTCTAAACATTTCTTTCCTATATAGGAATACTCACCAAATGCCTTCTGCAGCATTCTATACGTTTCCGCAAACAAAATTTAAATCAAGTACTTTGCTCAATTAATTCAGACATCTCAAAAATCGCCCGAATCAGTTTTAGCGTCTCACAAAGCCAAGCGTAACTCAAACACTAATGAATATTTTGACGTCAAATTTCACACAGATGTCAATGACAGTACCAGCAACCTAAAAAAAAAAAAAAAATTGAAATTCCATAAGCCCCGAGAATTTTAAATTTCAAATTGATCTTACTTTTTGGACACAGTAGTAAAAACCATAGCTTAGATCCTAACCTCAATTTCAAAAAAATTTCGAAAGTAAGTAAAGATGACATGCAATGGATTTCAGATTTATTATTAATTTTTTAGTAGTTTTGTATAGCTAGGATTTAGAATTCTGTGCTTTTGATATATATTACGTATATAAATATTTTATTAACAAGAAGAAGCTTCATAACTGCCACATTGTTATGTTGGCCTTTTTTAAAAAATATATTTGTAGGCATCATACACAGTCCAGTCACATTAATATGACCACCTGTCAAAAGCCAGAATAACCATCTTTGGCAGAGCGGACCGCTGCGAGACGTGCAGGAAGAGAGTCAATTAGGTTTCTGAAGGTGTTCACTGGAATGTTGAGCCATGCCGACTCCAGTGCGTGGCCAGCTGCGCTAGATTACGTGATTGAATATCCATGGCGCGAACAACCCGATCGAGGTGGTCCCACAGATTCTCGATTGAGTTTAAATCCGGTGAGTTTGCTGGCCGAGGGAGTACAGTAAACTCATCTTGGTGCTCTTCGAACCACGCACATACACTGCAAGCTGCATGACACCTCGCATTATCCTGCTGGCAGATGCCATCATTCTGAGGAAAAATAATTCGCATGTAGGAGTGGGTATGGTCCACAAGGTCAGGTGCGTACTTGTGCTGATCCATCGTGCCTTCCACAATGATGAGTGCACCCAGTGAATGCCAGGAAAACATTCCCCAAACCATAATGCTCCTTCCTCCAGCTTGGATCCTTCTGGCAATTGTTGCAGGGTGTTTGCTTTCAGACGTTTCACGCCGTATACGCCAACGTCCATCTGTTCGATGGAGCATAAAACGTGATTCATCGGGAAAAGCCACCTGTCGCCGTCCAGTTTCGGTACTGGCGTGCAAATTCCAATCTTCGTCGCCGATGAACAGCAGTCAGCATAGGTGTATTAACCAGGCGTCTGCTGCGGAGGCCCAGGCGCAGCAACGTTCTCTGAACCGTTGTTGAGGATACACTCTTGGTATCCCCTTGGTTCATCTGGACGGTTAGTTGCTCAACAGTTGCACGTCTATTCGCCCGAACGCATCTCCGTAGCCTTTGTCATCTATAACCCGCGGTGCACCATATGTGCCACGCCGCTGATTTTGATAGTGCCATTTCGCCATGCACGGTATACTTTTTCCACGGCAGCACGCGAACAGTTCACAAAATTAGCCGTTTCCGAAATGCTTCCACCCTTGGCCCGAAAGCCAATAATCATGCCCTTTTGGACGTCGGATAAATAGCTACGTTTCTGCATTACGCCAACGATTGAAATGCTTTCCGATGTCATAGAACATCCTTTATATACACTCCACTGCATTGTGCTGCCACCTGCCTTTTGTGATTGGTTACTTCAGGTTGACGTCGAAATTAGGTGGTGGTGACATTAATGTGATTGGACTGTGTATCTAGTTGATATTCTCTTTAAGGTTTAAATTTGTTCATACCTTGGTCTTTTAGAGAATATTTACTAGTGAAATGATTATCTTTTGAGACTTTTATATTTTAAAATTCTTTGTGACATACCTATGGAAAATCAAATTCATGCATTTTGCTGTCGATCTAAGCTCTGATTGAAGGAAGCAATTTTTAATTTATTACATTTATAATACAGTCAATTTTCATTTTGTACATGTTAATTGTAATATTTATATAAGGAAAATAAATAGATAATTCAAAAAAAGGTTTTGATTTCTTTCTTTAATGAATAGAGGTGTAGAAAACGTTTTGTAAAAATAAAATATTTCTGAAAATGAATTTCATATTATTTACAGACAAATACCATAAATAGTCCCAAGTTATTTATGATTGTTTCAATTGATATAAGTGACAAAATTAACATTTTTATTAAATGTGAAATCACTAATAAGACTGTTTATCTTGTGAGCACAGTTGCCATTATAAAAGTCATAAGAATTAAATTAAAATAATAAATTATACTCACTGAAAAAGTAATTGCCAGTGTAATAACAATATTAAATTTTTCATTACAATGTTATAATTCACCTATTTTTAACTTTTGTAATTATTTAACAAATATATTACTAGATAAAACAAATATGAATTATATTTTGATGCTTTTCATCTGTTTTTATTAGGTTTTTTTTTTGTTTTTAGTAAAATTTGTTTATATAATTTGCATTTCAGCTGTCAAAAAAATAAGCATTCTGTACAAATCTCTCAATACTTTGTTAATGAAGTTTTTATCCCATAACAAAGAATTAAAAGACCAACATTTTAATGAATAAATTCACTTGAACCCGCAAGAAAAGTTGGATATCCCAGGGAAAAAAATATTTTAATAAAAATAATATACAAGAAAAAAACTATAGAAAAAAAATTGCAAATATCACTTTCATGTGATCATTACATTTTCTAACTTTTCAATAAACAGCAGAATATTTTTAAGGAGATTTTTATGCTCTTTTTTATTTATAACATTAAGCTGCAACTGTAAAATAATAAGAATTTTTTATAGGTTTTCTTGTATTTTTCAATTTGTCACATTTATAAGACATGCAGGATGACAGAATATTTTGGCAACTCATTATATATACATTTGTTAACATTTCGTTTTGAAGATAGTTAATATATTCTCAAATACTTTTAAAGAAATATTTTGTTATAAAAAAGAAATTTAATTTGCATGAAAGGAAATCATTATTTATTTATTAGTTTTACAAGACCAAGGTCTAATGTTCATTATATTGGAGATCTCAAAGAGAATAACTTTCTTGGAAGCTATCTATATTTTTAATTATTTCAAAGAAGTCTTAACTATCTGTCTTTTTTTAAGTATCTTTGATTTAAACTTTAATACAAATTGAATAAAAAGTATAGCCTCCAATAAAGAATCCTTGTATATAAAATAAATATTAGAACCCAACAGAGTTCTTTTTTTTTTAATCAAATTGAAAGTGACAATATGACAATATTTGACAAATACTTTAAACTTGAACAAATACTTCATGACAATATTTGCAAATATCTAAACTTTAACAACATAGCTTGACCATAATAAATTTTAAAATATATTGGATGAATGAAATAGAAATTTCAAAGGAAAAACAAACAAACTCATATCTTATTATAACTAACATGTTTTGTGCAATCTTCATTTTTTTTAAATATAATTACTGTAAACTTTTAATTTATTTCTTATAAACAAATGATTTTTGATATCTTTATTTTATATAAAATTTTGTTGATGAATGTTATAAAAAAAAAAATTTACTGTAATAATCTCTGTTTGCCTTCATTTTTTTATACTTGATACATAAGATGTTAGAATGTCTATTAATTCAACTTATTCCGCTTATATATAATACCGTAAGTAAATATAAAATAATTTCAATATTTTTCTATTTATTTTCTATCCTTTTCTATAACAAAACATTAAAAAATTCTATAACAACATTCATTTCAGATATTGTAGGATTGAAAAGCAATAATAAAGTACATAAAGAATTTAAACGAACAAGAAAAATAGTTAGTTATCTTCAAATGATTGGTAAATGTCAAAAAACATTAAAATTAATATTACTCTTAAAATCAAACATAATGCGATCACTAAAATGACTCTGGATTAAGGACTAGAAAAAGAAGCTCCTACCACACCTCCCCCTCTACCGTTAGTTACGATTCCCTTTCTTCCTTCCAAGGTAATTCTTTTTCTGAAATTTCCTTCATTTTCCTTAAACCTTTTTCCTGTGCTATCTAGAGTCATTTCTGTCTTTAATGTCCTATGTTCATAACATAACATGATATTGTAGTTAAAATGACAGTTAATGAGCCTTAATGCGCATTTTCTAGTTGTGCTCCACTTGACTGGACACCCTACTTGACTAGTGGTTTTAATGCAAAAATAATAATTAAAAAAATCATCTGTAAATTTCAAATTAAAAATCAATAAAAATTAAATGTGTTTTTAATTTCAATATCTTTTTTATAATATAAATCGCAATCTTTTATGAGCAGATCATTATAATATTTTGGTCAAATAAAATACAAACAAAAACTAATTGAAGATTTTGTTTTAAAAATGGCAACAACACAGGTGATCTGAATCTGAAAAGAAAAGAAACAAAAAAAGATAATGAAAATGGATTGGGTACTTAAAAATGAGTGATCTCTTGCACTTTGTTGACTTTTAAAATGCTGTGATATTTATTTCAAAAATATTCTGTCCATCTCGATAAGCCTTAATTATTAAAGAAAAAAATGGATTATAAGGTAATTTTTTTTTTATAATTCAATGCGAAATTAAAACATGTTTTATTTCTGATGCCGTAAGAGCAAACAAGGGTGAAGCTATTCTTTGTTGTTGATCCTTTTTCTAAAATAGTCTAAACTAGATAATTTTTTTATAAAAACAATACAATTCAATATTCTATATTTTTTTAATATCATCACTACAATTGTATATTACATATAAATTTGTTTAGAAACAAGTATGATTTAGTTTTTCAGTTTTTTTTTACATTTTAAGTTAGAATAATTTGATAATTCTGTATATGTTTAATAATCTTTTCATGTTTTACATCAATAACGATAATATATTTTAATACATTTATAGTGCATTATTTTAAAAATGCAGTGCTTGTTTTGTTAATATTAAGCTTAGTCATAAAACATCTGGTAAAGTATTTCTTTTAAGTTTAATTTTTATTTACAAATCTTATGAATATATTTTAATGAGTCTGTATATAAGGATCATATATTCTAATTTGTCAATTTCAAGACTTAACAATTATGGTACTAAGCAGAAATATGTCAGTACTCTTTTCTGAAATCTATATATATTTCAGTTTTCTTTGTTTCTTCAAAAAAAAAAAAATCAAATCACTCTTTAATGTTAAGGAATGTTTGGTTGTATATTCAAACTTATCAAGTAATATCATTCTGATGTTTGCTTTGAAAGATATAATAGGAATTCAAGATATTGTGGGAAAATTGCTATTATATTAATTCATTTTATATTAATGAATCTATGCTGATAATAAAATAATTAAAAAAATGTTGTAACATTTTTTGGAAATGTTTTATCCAGTATATTTCACTAGTAGCTGTTATTGATGCAAAAAAAAAAAAAAAAATTATCTTCTTTGAGTCGTGTTTATGATTTGTAATTAATGAAGAACAATTTTATATATTTTTTTTTTACAATATTGTGAAACAAATATACTGTGGTAAAAAAAAATTTTATTTTTGTAATCGTAGCATGTAGAGAAATTGATTAATCAGTCACATTGACAAAGTTGTTAAGTGGCAGAAATTTGAACTAAAATATGAAGTGGAGGATATGCTATCAAAAGTAATCATTCAATAATTGTATTTTGCAAGATTCAGAATAGACCACAGCACCAGTAAAAATTTCATTTAGAAGTTTTTTAAAATTTCAAAAATTTATTTAACCCAAATATAAAAAATTATTACCTTTACCCTAAATTAAAGGATTATGGAATTTTCAATTCAAAATATTTTTAAAAATTCAGGAAAAACATTTATAAAAGGCTTTTAGTTCATAAATATTTAATAATTTTTGGTTTTATTAAAATAGATAATAAAAAGCATATAAAATAAAATTATTTTAATCTTTTATATTGATAAGCAAAAATTAATGTTTGCTGTGTAGAAACAATTTTTGAGCTATCATCAGTCTTCACAAATAAATGCTTTTCTAGTAGTTGCCAAAATAATAAAATTAAAAAAAAAAAAACTTGCTTTTTAACTAGTTATAGATACCATTTTTACAAAATTCATTAAATTACTTTTTAATAATGATTATTTTTGAAAAGTCAATAGTTTGTAATACTTACCAGGAAATAAATTGATATGAAATCAAAATACAAGAAATTTCGATGATACTTTAGTTGTAAATTTAACTAGCTAACTAAAAATGTACTGACTTTATCATCTATCTTACTTTTATTTGATAAAATCTTCCTAAAAATGTTAACTCATTGAATTTTAAATGATACACAACTAGCCAGTTACTATATATTAAAAGGAAAAAAAAATTTTATATGCATTAAGTTTTTGTTTGTTCTGTTTTGTACTGGAGGACTTCACCACTGGTTGATTTACCCTAATTAGTTTTATGCTTAAACCATGAATATAAATTAAAATAATATTTAATTCGATGAGAATGTAATTAAAACTTTTATCCATTTCAAGTCAAAATATTTTTGTGTATAATATTTATATCCCTATATATGTAGAATTATAAATTCTAATTAGGGCTTAACTGCAGTTAAGTAAAAAGAAAGGAAGTAAAGAAAATCTATTCTTACTATAAATGTGGACTTGACTTTCAGCCAAAATTTTATACATATCTTCATCATTATGTGCAAGCTGCTCTTTAGAAGTAAAATACCTTTGACCTAGTGATACTTACCTACTAGGGCAGAACAATGTTTAAAATTCTTAAATTGATATATTGTCCAACTGATATTATGATGTATGAATTTTTTACAAATTTAAAACTGCAAATATGATTTGGTTTGTTGTTCTACGAATTTTTTGCACACTCTAGGCTAATTAGACGGGACCTGCAGTTTAACAGGGATTCCAAACCAGTAACAAACATGTCACCGGCAGGATTCGTACCTGAATCCTGTGGTATCAAAGGCCAGAGCGCTAGCCAATTGGCCACGCAGGCTGCCGAATATGGAGCTTGTTTTTGAATCATAAACAATGGAATAGAATGGGAGTCCTGAGCTCTCCGACCATCGAATTTTTAAAAATAGTTTGATTATTTTCTAGTATGAATTATGTTCATTTTAGTTTACTTAACCTTTGACTTTGTTGTCTTCAACACAAAATTATTTCATTTGTCAAAACAAATTATCTCATTTAAACTTCATTTAATATTAAATAATTTGTTACATTCTTTTAGTTAGAAGTACCACCTTTTTCATGCATAAGAAATAAGCAAAACATAGCAATCAATATATTAAATTTGACTACATGAAGGAAAAATGTTGCAATGAATAGATAATTACGTGTAAGCTTTTAGCAGAGAAAGGCAGAGACAAATCAAGGTTATCTATATTTAATGCCCTTCCCAGGTACTTTAAAAGTTAACAGATTGTAAATATTATAATATGTTTCTTCAATAAAAGCAATAATGTACAAGAACAAATCACTAAATAATATTAAGGGATGTTTAGCTGTATATATAAACTTACCAAGTAGAAAGATCATTGTGATTAGGATGGTAATATATAAATACAAATTTCTATAACACAAATTTATATTTCTGCAAAAACAGCAAAAAAAAATTTTTCCAGAAATATGAATGCGACTAAAATTTAAATAAAAAATCCCTTTTAGTTACTTAACTTACTTTAGAAATTACAAATTTGATTATGAATGTTGTGTGGAAGGCATTTTGTCTAGATTTTTATTAGTTTCAAGTTTCTCATTTTTTTTTTGCTTAAATCAAATGAATCTCATGTTTGTTTTTCATTTTGTTAATACTATGAATTTATGAGAAAGTAAAAGCATCATTAAATAGAAATAATAGAAAATTTAAGTATATAAAAATATCAAATATTTGAATAAAATAATTTTAAAAGTGAAATTTTTAAATAAAACTTTTATTTTTTGAAGAAATTTTGCAAGATAAGTTTTATTTTATAAGATTTCTTAATAATAATAATTAAAATAATTTACTAAGCAATATCTCTAATTGAAGTTTTTCAATAAGTAGAAAAAAAAGGAAATAGCATTATAATTCATGTAATTATTATCTACAAGGGCTAACAAACAATTATTGAAAGTCACCAGATACATCCATTACCAATGAAGCTGTCATACCAATTTTGATGTTATTATACATTGAAATCGCTTTTCTCCCTGGCACAGCTTTGATTTCCCACTATCAATTATTCGATAATGAGAAATTTTCTGGTATTGGTATAATCAGTAATTATTTTAGAAATGCATTTTTTGTAGTTGCTTTGAATATTGTTCAAATAATTTACTAAATGAACTGAGAAAATAGAATTTTTTTTTTTTTCTTTTTAATCTTGTGTCTCCTTGACTTCAAATTGGTTCAGCTTTTATAAAACTATTTTTAAGGGATGAAACTATTTGGGAGTCTATTTATGCATATGAAGTGATTATGTGTGTGTTTTGGTTCTTTTGCAAAAAAAAAAAGAAAAAAGAAAGTTTTTTGTTGAAATTAAAGCCTCATATACAGGTAATGAAATGATTAAAAATTAAAGACATTAGACCCCCATCAACATGTAGCAGCTGCACATCAAATGCTCAAATCGGCGATTAGTGTTAACCCTGCCTAATGGTGATGTATGCTTGTATATTTATTTTAAGAACTGATCAAAATTTCTTATCTCATTCTTTTATATACTAAACATTTTTTTTTTTTTTCTGTATATAATGTTGTATTTCATTCAGTTACAAATAAAATAAATTAGTGAAAAAATAGAATTTTTATTTATATCTTTATTTTTATATGAATCCATACAATTTTTGTAAAGCTATATTCTTAAGAATTATTATTTGATTTGCATCATTTAATTATATTTTGCATGTATACATAATTTATTTAATATTTTTTATGGTTATTATTTTTTTTATACATGTTTTATGCATGATTTTTATTTTTTTTACGATGTAAACTTCAATTTTTAGGCATTTAAAAAGTTGACTTGATTTTCTTATCTTGTCTTAATGTCTAAGCCATGTATCTACTTCACCTTATGCTCGACCTTTGGTTCATTTGAATGGAACAGATGAAAACAAAACGATTTGCTCTTCTCCTTGCTTGTATTCTTTGTACAACTGTTGTTGTTCTTCTGTATGGAGATCCATCAGTTCAGCCCTCTCTTCAAACCATAGTTTCTGAAACTCATTCACGTATTAGCAGCTGGAAAGCTTCCCAGGTATGCTTTAACCATTAAAAATTTTGTAGAGAATATATGTAATAGATTTATGGGAAATCTAAAAGATGCTAATTTTTTGGGATCTAATCTTTGTCAAAATGAAAGTAGATATTTATGTAATTGTCAATGCAGTGAAATAAAGTAAATTCTATAAAACTAAAATATATATGATATTCAAAATATATTTTAGTAGTTTTCCTTAAAGAAAGTAATGCATATAAATAATTATTTATGCTGTTATTGATAATATGAATCAAACTTATCAAAAGTTTTTTTTTTTTTTATTTACAATAATTTATTTTTTTTCTGAATTGTTTTAAAAAACTAGAATTTAAGCGTTTTCTTATTAAAAAGTTTTACTGTTTGTATCTGAGGACTGTTATTTTTGAAAATAACCATTTGTAATGGAATAGTGGCAATTAAAAATATTTTGTTAAACTATAAATTGCTATTTTCAATAACAGATTAATTTATTACAGTTACTTTTATTTGTATATATTTTTTCATTTTAGGTTCGTAAAGAAGTAGCAAGAGGGCCTGATCCAGATGAAAAATACTTAAAGCGTCTTGGATTTCATACTGAAAAAACTCGGTTGTATCCAACGAGCCGATGGTTTAACATTACTTTACCAGTTTTTGTAACAGCTTTATCACAAAGTGACAGCCCATACATTCATGGTTTCCTGAAGTCTTTCCAATATTACTTTATAAATTCATTGCTGATAATTTATGACTTAGGTTTAAGTCCCTCGGATTACTCTTTGGTATGTCATTTTTTTTTTTTTTTTTTTTGTGATTCTTTGTTCTTTTAAAAACTTTTTAACACAACCTACTTTATAATCATCATGGAAAAATATGATTTCTAATTTGTGGTTATTATAACCTGTTAGTTTTAAAGCACTCTTTAAATATAAAGCAAATAACCAACTATGTTTGCTGATGGGTATAAAGAAAATTCAGTTGTGGATTATGTGAATTTTTTATATTTTTAATTTAATCAAAAAATTTTTAACCTTATATAGCAAATATTCATCTAAAATATATAAATGTATTTTTTTTCCTAAAGGGTATAACTCTTGCAACTTAAATTTTTTTTCACTCTGTAGAAATGAGCACATGGCCAAAAGGAAAAGTCATTGGATAATTTTAGAGTCATTTGAAAATTTTCAAGATAAATAGACCTAATTCTTGCAATCAACTATGATTATATACATATAAACGTTCACATATATTCCAGCACTGTGTTATAGAAGTACTTTTTTTTTTTTTTTTAAAAGTTAACATGCTAAGAAAAAGCAATGATTAAAAAATTTTTATTGATTTATTAATTATGTATCAAAGTGCTAATTTTTATAAATTAATATTCAATGTATACTTATTTTAGATAAGTGGTGTATGCAATTCTACTAATTGTATTGTGAGAAACTTTGATTTTGATGCATATCCTTCTCATGTTCAAAATTTACAACTATTTGCTTACCGACCAATTATTATCCAGGTATTTATATTTTTATAATTTTTCATGTTTCACTTGTCTATTATTTGTTATTAGATTACTGTAAACAATTTGGTAGATTTGAATTAACGTGAAACAAATATTGTGCATTATTTTTAAATTTCAAAGTTAAAGTGCAATTCATAAATGTTTAATTGCCATATTATTCATAAATGTTTAATTGAATATGATTTAGCAATGAATTTATTTATTGCAAATGTTTAAATGAAGTATAGAAACCATAAAAGTTTTTCCAACACTTGTAAATTAAGCTACACCTACCTTAAATACTTGTTTAACAGCTAAATTTTTACAGAATTTTTATAGTGATTTGAAAAAATAAGTTAATTATATAATTAATTATAAACAGATTAATCACAGACAGATCAATTATAAACAAAATAAGTTGATTATATATTTAATATATGTTAATTATATAACTTAGAATTAGTCATGCAGTATAGTTTATTTCTTGATTGATTTTTTTTTAATCTGCGCTGTGCTAATTTCTAGTAATATTTGTAACATTAAATAGTTTTCCATCTTTTTTCTGAATTGATTCTTTATTTTTATAATGTACTACTTATTATTGGTACTACTTATGTACTACTTATTATTGGTACTACTTACCAATACTGGTTGTACTACTTATTATTTGGTTGTACTACTATTATTTTATTCATTATATTGCAATTTGAATTTTGATTTGGTTTGTCATAATAGCAAATCTTGCACCCTTAATTATTTGTCTAAATTCTGAAATATTTAAGTTAATTGTGAAATTATTAATAAAATGAAGGACTGAGGGACTTACAAAAATATTGTTTATTTAAAAGAATAATCTGTTTATCTTCTTTTAATTGAGACTCAATTACTATTTTTGTTTTTGACTTATATGAGTAAACTAAGCAAATTATTGATAGGTTTGCTTTCCTTTTCTTTCAAAGATTGAACTAGTGTTTCAAATACTATTTTTCATTTTATTGCCAATTTTTACTTCTTGTTCTTAGTGTTTATTTTACTTAAATTTTTATTTCTCCCTACATTTCTTAATATGTTTTTGTCTTTAGTATATATACAGAAAGTATTAGTAGTGTCATTTATTTAAATAAATATTTATCTAAAATACATAGAAAATAAGTATATTAGACTTATAAGGATTTTTATTTATTTTAATCACTTATGTCCTGTCTGTAATCCCCTTTTTTACTTTCTTTTTGTTGTCTTAGGATGCTGTAATTTGTTATTTTATATTCAGTTTCTTACTAATATATAGATTGAGCACAAAGTCTTGCTTTGATTATAAAATTTATTGTGTGTAAAAAGTATTATAATTAGATATGTTTGTTGGGATACATTGTAAGTACTGTGATAAAATTTTTAATAAGACTACATACTTCGGTAGATTTTAACGTGTTTCCTTAGTAGCTCGGAAAATGTCTGAGCTGTCCCTGTCAAGTATCCTTCAACATGCCATCTGTAGCAATATATACAGTGTCTTTTAGCCTATGTTTTAGTTCTTAAACATCAGCAACTGGTTTGGTAAAGACTTTTATCCTTGATATAGTCCTAAAAGAAAAAAATTGAGGAATAATATCAAGAGAGCATCATTGCCAACCATTTGGTTTCGGGAGTGATATGTTCATAACATCAAACACAAATGGGAGATTTTGTTTTGTGAAACTGAAGTGCACATTGTGCTCTTTCCTTCATCAATGCCATTTGGACAAAAACAATGTCTTCTTTCAAATTTACCACTTATTAATTTTGGATGCGGTATTAACATCATCTATTGTACAAAAAAAACTGTTATAAGTGAACTATTTAATGTTACCAAAATTACATTTACATTCAATGTTTATTTTATAATAAATTTTTTATAATCAGGGCAAGACTGCTCACCCTGTATATCATATAAATTTTGATTTTGTAAAATTTACAATTTAAAAAAATTTTTTTTAGGAAGTTTTAAATCAAGCTGGTGCTGTAATTATGATGGATGTCCAATACATTTTTACATCAGGTGATATACACACCATCATTAATAGAGCTGAAAAAGATGGAATTGTTGCTTGGCCTATAAATCAACCTACTTCAGCTTTAACACATCCTCGAATGTTTGATTATTTCAATACTAAGCAAGAAAAATTCTTTTTTCACCGAATGGTGCAGCCAAATCATATTGTATTATACAACAGAGATATTGTTCATTCTAAAATTATGTATTATTGGGTTAAATGTGCTCTTGTTCCAAATTGCATTGCCCCTATAGGGGCTCAAAATTCTGGTTGTCGATTTGATAAGAAACCACTGTATCGCTATTCAGGATGCCATAGATATGATATGTCCGCTTTGAATGTTGTTCTTGGGCTTATGTCTGACTTTTCATCTAGTCATTATTCTGCAAGAGAAGAAGATAAATTTTTTCGACTTGCAGATATAGAAAAAGATTTTACAGCTGAAGTTGATAAAAATTCTACTACTTTCCCTGATTCCAACTAATAATTTGATGTTAGTATTTGAAATGTGTATAATTTTCTGTACATTCCTGTTAAAATTTTTGTGTTCAATGTGCTCTGAATGTTCATATGTATAAATTTTGCATGTTAGTTATTGCATATGTTATAATGTTCTCATGTCCCTGCCCCTAAATTATCTTAATTTTGATGCTTGAAAATATTCATTTAATTAATTTATACCAAAGATTAGCATATTTTTTGTTTTGTAGAAAATACATTATTTGGAACTGTAAAGTTTTTTCCCTGAATTTGTAAATTGTGCCATTTGTTTGAGAGTTCATTTAACATGCTATTTGCTGTTAGTTATTTTTTTTGTACACTTATTATGTAACTGTAAAATATTTGTGTGATATTGGTCATGTGAACAAAACTCTTTATTCATGGTTATTTGAAAACCATTAAAATTGATTTTTATTTAGTCAAAATAAAATTTTTCAAATGTTTAGAAAATTAAATGACTTGTTTTTTTTTTTTTTTTTTTTTTTAACAGTAATATTGTTAATATATGTAGAATCATGAAGAAGGGCAGGTTTGAGTCCCTTATCAATTTGTCTCACAAATAACTAATTATATAAAAATTTTCAATGTTCACCAATAACACAATATTTCTTTTTTTTTTAATGTGATAGTTTAAAAATGTATTAAATGTTTTTATATGGTTAAAATTAATATTGTAGTAAAAAAAAAAAAAAAAATTTTTTTGTCTTAAAATGCCAGGAATATGGAAGTAATAAAATAAAAAAAAAAAATGTTATAAAACAATGAAATATATCTAGAATAAAAATACTTTTGGAAGGTTGTAAAAAACATAACTTAAAGAATGTATTGCATATATGATAATTTAAAATCTTACACTTCCCTTTAACAAAAATTTTTATATAAAAGTATTAAAATAGTTTCTTGATGTGCTATTTCAGTTGGCCACTCAACTTGAAAAAGTTAGGGAATTTTATAAAAGGTCTGGGAAATTCGAGAAATTTTTTGAAGAAAACTAGAAAAAAAATTTTGGAACTGGAAAAATTCCTGAGCCACATGGAAGAAAAGTTGCCAAATTATGGAAATCCAGTGTCATCACCACATATACATAAAAAAAGTTATTTATATATAAAATATACACAGCCTTTTAGGCTCAAGGTAGATGCACAGAAGACGCCCATGTTGTTTGGTTGGTCCTATGGTTATATATTTTTTTAAATACTACGCTTTGAAGTTCCTGGTCTCAATCACCGAAATTTGGGTGTTTTTTATTATTATAAGTTGACATTAGATGAGCCCAAGTTTTCAGTCTAATGGCTTTAGCCTTCTAGATGCATTTTAATTCATTAATTTTGGAATAAGGAACAATTTTCTTTTTCTATAAAACAAGTTAAGTTGTATCCTATTTCCTTTTTTTTATATGGATTTTTTACGTTGCATTGACAATCAAAATATTCATAGAAATGTATTTTAGATATGCATAGCTTACATTTTAACGCAGCATTTTTTGCTTGTTTGAAATTTCTGCTTTTATTATTGGTGTAAAGCGTCCATGGAAGCAGCAATTTTTTAAAATTTTTTCATGAAGGTAGTTTTACTCTCAAATTTATTTTTCTGTTTATGAATCTTTTTTATTGGATTACAGCCCTTGTGGTCATCTAAGCTGGGTTTCCCAATCATCGACCCCCTTCAATACTACTAAATATTGTAGAAAAACTAAATTTCCTTGTTACTGTGAGGGATGTCTAAAATTTTCCAACTTTTACAGTAAAAGTTGGAAAATTCCTCCAACATTTTGTTAATCATTGTTTCAAAACAATAATATTGCTAAAAAGATGACTACAATGAATGAAAAATGCTCATTTCAGCATTGATGGACTTGATCCATATTTTTCTAACCAGTTTGTATATCCTATTGCTAAATATTGGCAAGACAAGGCCATTTTGAGTCACTAAACAAAATTTCACAAAAGCAACAGATGAATTATCTTATAGTAGCTTTTTTTATCTGTACTAGTGGTTTGACCAATGATAAAAACATTCTCAATATCAGTTCATTGTTTAAAACCACCCACTACATACTGTTAAATTTTTGCTTGTCCCCTCGTCTTAATTTTTTATCATTGTAAATGCTTTCAATAAATAAATAAATGCTGTGCAATGCTTTTTTTTCAAGTCATTGTAAATGCTTAAAATTTCCATTTGACTAAGTGGAACACACTTTTAATTTAAATCTTTTACCAATATGGATAATAGTCGCTCCATATTTACCATTCTTGTGCTTCTGGTATTAGCCACTTTTTGTAATAAGCCAATACCATATCTTGTGATTTGTACTGATCTTATTTTTTATAAAGTTTTTGAACTGCTGACTTATTATTTCCTTTTTCATAGTCTTATCTTAGCAAAGGGGCATTTTGATAAAATTTGATTGAATCGGGCCTTTGCTCTAAAGTGAGCCATTTACATTTCTTGGTCACTGAATTACATACAGGTTTTCTTTTTGATATTAAAATTTAACTATGACTTATCATTTTTACTATATTTACATGTCAAAACTAATAATTCAACATTATAGTTTACAAACATCTACAGCGTACATGTACATATGTACATCAGAGTTTACATTTTAAGACATAGAAGGGAAACCAGCAAAATATAATGCAGAGTTTAAGTACATACACATACAACAGAGAACTCCCAAAAACTGGAATATTGTATCGCATAATTAAAAGAAATTTTAAGATTTAAAACCCAACTATGCAAGTTTTGGTATATAATCTCCGACATTTTCAATACAAGTTTTAAAATGGCTGGATTATAAAATAAGTTTGTTGGTTTTGCAACCAGTCACTCATTGCAAAGAGTAACTTTCTTCATCCGATCAAAATTACTTTCAACTCAGTGTCATTTTGTGTGCTCCAAACATGCGATAATCACTGGGAGGAAAATCTGGTAAGTAAGGTATTGGCAGACGAGACACTCGAAATGCAAGTCAAACTGTTAAAACTGGTCCTACTACACCGAGGATTGACATGTTGCCATGCCCATGGACAACAGTTCACATTGCTATTTTTTTTATTTTATTATTATTATTGCTACTCTTAATGATATTCCTTCAACTTATCTGAATACGAGACACTAGTGACTGTATTCCCCTAGGCGTATTGTGTTCCAAAATGATAGCCTTCCTATTTGAACCCAGAAGTGAACAAGTGTAACTTTCGTTTTAGATGGGTTGTAACTTAAAAACTTGCTGTTGTGCCAAACATGCATCCTATATTGCGTTTTTAGGATAATTTTTCATAGGTTTTGCACCTTCAATTCTTAAAAAATGACAACAGAAAGCTGTTCGTTGATAATTTTCTCCTGTGGTGCGGTAATCGTTACACTGCTATTCTGACTATACTTATTTATTGCACTCTGCTACCATCTACTGGGCATTTCTAACATTAATATCAACTTTGCTAACAAACAGGACGGTGGTGTTACACTTTTAAATTTACTTAAACTTTTAAGGTTTTCATTTGACTGTAGATGTGTTTCTGAACCTTTAATGTCTAATCTTAGTGATTCATTAAATTTTTAACTGCTCATTTTAAACAGTTTATTCATCTTTACATCTCATACCTGTTTTTTATGACTTATAAAACAGGTATGAGCGGAATATCTTAATAATTTTTTTGTTCTGAATTGTTCGATACTTATGTCCGAAAATAATTTTCATACATATCACATAAAAATAAATTTTTTCAAACAGTTTATTTTTTAAAAACATATAATTATATAATAAAATACACAAATTTCACATAAATATAATTAAAAATTGAAACTTTTATAAAAACATGTTCAATAATGATGATTAAAATTTCTGGGATATTGTGCTAAACTAATTTTCTTTTATTTCTCATTTAGCAAATTCTCCGATAAATATATTAAGCGTATGATATATGGGAAAAGGAAGGTTATTCATTTCAATTTATAAAATCACTTTTTAAATATATATAATGTGTACTAAATTAAACATTTTAATTGACAGTTAAATTTATTGTCATTTTGTATTACTTCGTTTACAGAATTCAAAACACATTTCAAAAACACTTGTTATACAGCCTTGTGTAAAAGTATGAAGCACTCAAGTATTTTAAAATAGTTACAAATTAAATTTTTAGAAAAAGCTTTTCATCATTAATCATAGGCAATAATTATGCAGTTTTAATGTTTAATTATACTTCCTTCATACTTTATGGCAGCATCAACTGTATTGGTCTTACTAAACATTAATTTGTGATATTTTACCACATTTATATCATTTGTTCTTGAAGAAATGTTTGGATTGTCATTGTTACAGTCCTGAATGCTATTGGCACAAGTTTAGCTATAAAAGTGTACATAAATTGGCTGAGTCTATTCAATGGCACCAGTCTTAAAATGTCATTGTTACAGTCCTGAATCTATCTCTAGATTGTTACATATGGCATATTGCATTATAATCTTGACATTTAAGGCCATCGATGCTATGTTTACTGATATTTACAAATTCAAAATTCTATTTACTTACAAGTACAATTGATTGCTCATTCGAACATCACAAATAAAGACTTTTCCTATGCCATGCAGCCCTAAATCTTTCCGATTCCTTTTCCATGTTTTATGGTGGGAGTTACTGCGCGTTTTAGATAAAGATTGGAAAGTGACTTGCAGCATTCCTTATAACAGATAGATAAAAAAAGAAATTAACATATCTCTAATACTCAATAACAGTGAATATGATGTTCTAACAACATGATTTAGTCGATTCGGTAGCCTAGAGGTCCATTGATCGTGTAAAGAGAGATTGGCCAAACGCAATCCGTTGCAGCTGGAAGTCTTCTGGTCAGTCAGAAGATTTTCAGCTAAGTGTCTTTTCCAGTCTATGTAAATGATTATTTGAAAATCTTAACAAGAGATCTGGACAAAGTCGTAGGCATTCAATAACACTATATAAGGATAGGTATTTAATTGCCAGAAGAAACCGCAGTATGAACGCCACATTTCTATGACTTAATTTTAAGAGGGTTACTGGCATCAGAGTTTTGACTCATACTGTTTGAAACCTGTTCCATCATGTTGGACTGATCATTATTCTAAATGAATGACAAATTTTCAGATCTCACTTGAAGATAAAAAAAAAAAAGGTTTATTCTCAAAATAAATGCAGTTATAAAAGGAATTTGCGTTACTCCTACATAATTTCATTAATCATATTTTTCTTTTCTATTCTATACATTTTTTTCTCTAACATTTCTGAAAAAATTTTGGCACTGTTTTCAGATAACATATATAGTGTTAGAACTCACAACCAGAGTCATAATTTGTCTGTAACCATAGTAACTTTTTATTTATAATTTTTCACATCGATAAAGGAAAAGAATGTGTTAATCTTTTAGTCAAATAAATATTTAAACTTTGCAAAATATTCTATAAATAAACACGAACCAAATAATATTTTAATTAAGTAAATAATAAGAAACTAAATAAACGTGAAACAAGCTCTTTCGGATGAATTATTGCAATGCTCATGAAGCATTAGTAGTCGTATTGAGTCAGGAAGGGCAACGGGCGTACCGGTTTCCGGAGTTCCTAGGTGGCTTTAAGAGCCACAATACCTCCACATCTTAATTTAGTTAAAACATTAGCACAAAATGGGGTTGCTTAAAATTAAAGAATAAAAATGAAAAGATAAACAAAGGGGTATAAGTTAAGAAAAACATCTCCTGCTTGAGAACAATTAAAGCAGGGGAGATCGAAAAAGCTAAAGCTATCGGTACAATTAGGAGTCCGTTGACGATGCCCAAAAATAAATGATTAAAGTTAAACTAAGTTTAATATGAAATAAAATAAAAATAAATAAATTAAGATTAAGTAAAAATAAAAATAAAATAAGAAGGTGCGACATACAAGTTGTGTTAAACACAACTTGTTTACATGTCTGATTGATAAGTACGCCGACAGATGCGCCATCAGTCATTTCACATAGATTTTTCATAAAACCTAACCAAAGCTAGGAAAATACACATTTTTTTTTTTTTTTTTTTTTTTAATATGCAAAGTAAAGAATAAAAAAGTTAATAATATACGCGAGCAGTTAAGATTTACTATTGAAAGATTTAAAATTTACAGTTAATAAATAAAATAAGGAACACAAAGTTAAGAATTTAAAAGTTAAAAGTAAACAATAAAAGCAAGATTATTTGCAATTAGGATATATAGTAACACTGTTAAGAAGATTAAGAGGAATTATTTTAAATAAGCTAACAATTAGAAAAATAAAAGTAATTAAATAAAAGTGAAATTAAAAATTTACAAGTTAAAATTTAAAATTACAGCTTAAAGAGTCAGATAGCCATGTTCTAATTTAAGTTGCACATCGTAGCAAATAAAAGTTGAGATTTAAATGCCAAAAATAGCAGCTCAGATTCGCTTGAAGATCGGAGTGACTAGACAACAGCCACAGCGGTAGAATCGGCGGTTGTAGGATAAAATCCACAACGCCTTTTCAATGCCGGAAAGATTCCCATTGCTGATCATAGATAGCTCTGGGTTTCTTCCTGGAGCTAGCCACACCTGGATGGTATACAGGTATTTGCCTGATCGCTTCGTTTCGGATCTGAGGGCATTTAGAATGAAATGATTTCGAAATTTTGAAAATATAGTCCATAATGGGTTCTATATTCAGATCTCTGTGGAGTTGCTTCCTTCTAACAAACCACGGGGCGTTGACTATCATAGCTATCTGTTTATTTTGAAACACTTGGAGCTTCTTGAGATTTGCGATTGAGGAGGACGCCCAAATAGGACATCCATACAAGAGAATTGGTCGAAGGATTGACTTGTAGAGCAAAACCTTGTGTCTGATCGCTAGCCTGCTCTTACGAGAAATTAGGCTTTTAGCTTAACGCTAGCAGCAGTTGCTTTGGCAACTACTTTGGCAAAATGGGTTTTATAAGTTAATTTCAAGTCAAAAACCCCAGGTACTTGTACTCAGTAACCCAGGGGACTGGTTGGCCAAAAAGAGTGACATTCAAAAGTGAACTAACGTTCTTTTACGTGTAAACAGGAGGCACGCGCTTTTAGAAGGATTTACTTTGATTTTCCAGGTGGTCAACCAACTTTCTAAGCGAGAAATATAATTATTGAGCAGAGCAACGACGGAGTTTGGTGTCTTGTGCTGTGCAATAATCGCTGTGGCATCTGCGAACATAGCCAGTTTGCAGAATTCTGGCTTTGGTATGTCGTTCACAGAGATTAGAAACAATCTGGGACCGAGCAGTGAGCCCTGTGGAACCCCGCTCCTGATTGGATGATCGCTGGAAATGGTCCCTCCCACTCGCAGTCTGAAATTACGCAAAGTGAGATACGAGTGTATAATTTTAATAAACTGGGGCGAAAAACAAGTCGAATGAGCTTGAGTAGTAAGCCATTATGCCAAATTTTATCAAAGGCTTTGGCTACGTGCAGAAATAATATTCCCGTAGATTTACGATTGATAAAGCCATCATGGATCAGCTCATTAACACGTAAGAGCTGGTGAGAAGTACTGAGTTGGGTTCTGAACCCAAATTGCTCAGGTATAAGTAAATTATGATCTGTGCAGTGCTGATCCAAGCGTTTAAGAATCGAATATTCGAATATTTTTACTCACTCCACTGAGTAGTGAGATTGGACGGTAATTTTGGGGGTAGGCCCTATTGCTATCAGGTTTTGGAATAGGAATGACTACGGCAGTTTTTCAGCTCTGTGAGAAGTAGCACTTATCAATTAAAAAATTAATTAGATAAGTGATCAGTAGCACATATGTATAAGATAAAGATTTTAACATTCTATTACTAATGCGATCAATCCCAGGAGACTTATTAGGTTTAATCTTCCTAATGAGTTCACAGACTTCCGCTGGGCTGACCTGACTGATATCATTTACGTGTGGTTGTTGGAGGAAGTCTACTACTTCAGTGTTAGTGCGTCGAAAGAAAATAGGATCTTCGACTTCGTGGTTCGTTTCAAATTGATCTTGTAGGCTATCAGCTAAAAGCTCTCGGCTTTCTCCTCTGGTGCATTTGCAGAAGATCCATTGGAGCGTATGAGTGATGGAATGTTGCTAAAGGTTTTCGCAACAGAGACGTTCGTCTAAATAGTGTTGTCTGAGGCGTCATGACCTGAATGGAGTGTTCCCATCGTTGCTGTGAGAATTCTTTAGTTTTTAATCTTGCAACAGCTACCTGTCTGAAATAATCGGCTCTGGCGTTTGGATCTCTAGAATCTTGCCAGAACCGACGTAGTGCGTTTCTATATTTAATTTCATTTTTAAGCTCGCTTGGAAACCTAACAGGTGGAGGCTTAAATTTAGGTCTAGAAGATTCTCTCAGAGCTCCTTGCAGAGTGAGCTCCAAGTCCTGAATGAGTTGCTCCGCGTCAGCGGGTCCGCTTAAAAGTAGAAGGGGAGTGGCTTAGAGCTTAGCGTATTGAGTCAAGAAGTTAATTTTTTTTGTGATTAATATTCTGTATTCTTTCATTTTTATCAGGATGAACTACTAAATATCAATTACTATTTCTGATTTATCTCAAGTTTTATGCAAAAAAATGATGTGTATTTTGTAATATTCATTTAAGAATGCATGTTCTTCCATCTCATTTGAAACGCATTATTCGATATTTGGCATGTAAAAATACTAAAAAGCTTTACTTTTACAAACATATTGCATCAAAAATAATACGAAACGCATTTCTCTCAAATTTGTAGGATATTGGTTAATGTTACTAATATATAACTGGAGAAAGTTGTTGTGAGCAAATGAATCTTACGCATGATATCCTTAAAATTATCAGGATAAACCGATGCTAAAGTTAACATTTTTAAATGTTTGTAGAGGATGTAAATGTTTGTAAATGATGGATAAAAAGATTTCATAATTACCTTACGAATAATAATTTTTAAAATTATTACTCATATCATTATTACTACACTAATTGCAAAATTTGCAGCGATTGTTTTTTCCCCTCATAACTCCGCAAGAGACTATGTAAGAGATATGAAATTCAGAAATACAAACACAATATTTTGTATTCAAAAGATAAAGAAAGCATACTAATTCAAACATGAATAGAACTCATGCTGTATAGAATCAAAAACAAAAAAAGCTTTATCGAAATAGTAACGTTGCGTTGTACGAATGTTGTTCTGCCCAAGAGAGAGAATAAAACTTAACAATTTGCAGTTAAGGAAGGTCTTCTCTCCCCTTGGTAAGCGACATAGTTGCAATGGTTGCTTAATACCGTTTCTCCACAATCAACACCAGTTTATCCAAAGGTTATTGAAGTAAGAATGCCTATTCTTCAATGAAGATCTGTTTCAGTTGTTGAATATTCTGTCAACTATTGAACAGACGCTCAGAGAACAGAGTATATATTCTTCCTGAAAACGTCTCCTTAAAGCATCGCATACAAGTTAAATAGGATTTAAATCAGAGAGTATGCTGGCTAATCCATTCTTGTCATATCTCTATTTTCTAGAAGCTTCTCACAAGTTCGATGTGATCTGATGTTAGAATTCATAAGAACGAAATTTGCCCCAATGGTGCTTCTGAACAAACGCACTTGAAAGAGGTTCATTGCTGATAATAGCGATCTCCTGTAACAATACTTCCATTGAAAACTTATAGCTCAGTCCACCATTTCGTCATAATGTCTCCTCAGACGAGCGCTTAACGAGCTCCCGTAACGTTTTTTTTTTTTTTCTTCTTATTTTATTATTTTTTCCTGATTGCTAATCGAACAAAACCTTGTTCCTACTTCTTTCCATATCAACTGGTGTTGAGAATCGCTTGTGATACTGAAACGATTCACATCTGTAAAGTTTTTTATTTTACTTACACCAGTTTAAAGGGTACATTTAATAGGCAGCTGTGAATAGGAAGCAGCATGCAGGTAGCGAGTGAATAAGCCACCTTTATGAAGCGTCTGGCCAGTCAGGCACGGTAACTTTTCGCCCTTGTCAATACGCAACTACTGAGCAATGCTGCAGGTTAACTGATTTGTTGTCTGCTTTCTGTTTTTTGTCTGCAGGAATCGGTCATCCATTGATATTTATTTTCTTGGCCAACATCACTAACCTTTCTTACAGCTGTACCCATGGTTTGAAAGACTCTCTAAACTCGGGAAATGACATTTTTGTCGATTCGAAACTCTTGGGCTACTCTTGTCACATTACACTCCTCCTCAAGCTTGACTATGTCGTTCAGATGGTTTCTTCTAACCATATTTCAAGTATGAACTCTCTTGAGCTTGCAGACAATATATTTAATAGCGCCTTTCTCTTTTTCAATGTAGTTTTGCATAGAACGCTCTAATTGCTCGTATTTTATATTTACTCACATCACCTGCAATATCTTGTTCATGATAATTGCATACAAATCATCTTTCCACTGAATTGGGTATTCATTGCAGTAGTTATCGCATCCAGATCTTTTCTAGAATTTCAAGGCTGTATGCTTAAAAATTACGTAGTATTAAGTTTTGCTGCCAGTGTAATATGAATACAAAATGCATTTGATTTCATAAAGACCAACTTTCACATTTTATGTACTGGTAAACTTGTTATTCGTATGAATTACATATAGATTCATCCGTATTCAATCAGTTTCTAGTTGGTAACAAAATACGAATTGTGCTTCACTATTGATCCCTTGTGCTGGAAAGCAACGATATACCATATGAGTATAATTAATTTGCTAATTGAAAGATGTTTAAAAACGAGGTTCTTTTTTCTTTCAAAATCCAACATATACTGAAATTTGCTTTGATAGCATCTGAGCATCTCTGATGATAAAGCATCCTTTTGAAGCAGATAAACCTTATGCAGTGTATCTCAGGGAGACTATTTTATAGTTCAATCATCAACGCCCTCTACTAGTCTTACGTAATGCTCAATCATGCTGTCCTTTTAAACTTCTCATGTGTGCGTAACACTGGTCCCAGCACCTTTATGCCAAGTTTTCAAAGGGCTTCTTGGCTGCCTAATTTTTATGGCAACGAGTATATTTGGATTATGCTTATATTTATTTTAATCATTCATATGAAACTAATTGTAATTACTTTTTCTATGTTTAAAGAATCACTCTGCTTTGATCAATACGATGTTTGTCAATACCGACGTACTCCCATTACCATCCCCCATTTCTTGTTTAATTTTTTATCTCTCACTTCTCTGTACAAGCTTACCTTGAGAAAATTGTCAATGCTTTGTATGCGGTACCAGATCTACAAAAATTACTGCCTTTTTTATTTCACAATTTGGTTGAATTAATTTTAAAGGAAAATGTTAATCATTTTTAAAATTAAAGTACTCAACGTCAGTCTTTTGAGTGCAGCACAAAAATGTTCCTGCAGCTTGAGTAATTAATATGAGACAAATCGTATTTCTTTTTAATTACTGAAATAAATTAGTAAATTAATTTTGGTATTATTAAATAAAAATTTTGAAATCAGTCTGTTCAACGAAGTAAAAACCGCAATATTTTTTTGTAGAAGCCTTCATATGAAATAAACCAAATTTTTATGTTTATGTATTCCTCTTTGGCAAACTTATACATTTTCTTGTTTCAAGAACAAAAGTATGGTTTATTGATTTATTTTTCTGACTGAAATGCTATGTAATTCTATATAAGAAAAATAAAAATATATATTAGAAACTTAAAAATTGTATAAGAAATACAAAAATTGAAAAGTTCTTAAGTAGCATTTTATTGTAAATTTTCACCTAAAAATTGTAAAGAAAATCGGAAAAAAAAACCTATATTTTTATGTGGTTTAAAAATTGCAATAGATCTTTTGTAAAGGCACTTAATATTGATTTGAATTTATCAATTAAAATATTTTCATTTAGCGACATTGATATTATTTTTGAGGAAAAACGTACAGCAATATGCCACAAAATTTGTTAAATAACATGCTTAATTGTAGTTAATTTTGATTTTTAGAATCAATTGTTAACAGATTTCAAAATATTGCTAGAATAAAAATTTTCTAATATAAGGGAATCTATTTTAATGATAGAGTTGAATTTATCGAAGGTATTTTTGAATCACAAAACTTTCCTGATTTCCTAGCGACGAGCCACTTGCATGACGTGTCCAGCAATTTGCCTTCTTTCTAACTGCTGAATATTTAATGCAACAAGTATTGTAAGGTTTTATTGTGGGCGTCAGAGGCATCATTTTATTTGTATGGGACCATGAATTTATTTCTTTACTATTGAAATCTAAATTGAGGAAATTAGACTTTTTGTTGTTGACCGCCGAAGTATTTCTATGGAAACCTTCAACAACAAATCTGTGCTTTTAATTTCACTTTTCCTTCATAAAAGATTCACTTTTTATTAAGAGATATGCAAAATAAATATTGACTGCAATAAAAAATAAAAGTGCACATCTGTTGAACAACACTTTAGAAAATTCCATCATTGCTCGGTGTGTTGTTATTCTATATTCGTGTTCTATTTTGACGAATCTGTTGAACTTGAAACATTTAAATATATTTTGATGGTTGAAATAATTTAATGAATTTAATTTTTATTATTTTTTAATCATTAAATTAAATATTAATTTCTGTTTATAATTATGAGTTCAATTTCAATGATGAGGAAAAAGATGCGATTTACATAAAATTAAGATTCCTCGATAAATCTTTAAGTGAGAATTTCAAAATTTATCCTCCTCAACTCATTCTCAAAGAAAAATCTACCAGTAAAAAATCACTATAATCCTTTAAGTCCTTTAAAAATCGTTGTTAGTTTTTGACTTTATATTGACTAGTGATGGAACACAACAGAAGATGTCGAAGGATTTTGCGGTTCATTCATCTAGCTAGTTTTTGGCTCTCTGCATTACTGGGTCGTTCTTTATTTATCTTATTTTTGCAAGAAATGAAGGAGCTGGAAAATTTTTAATCAAACTCTAGTGATAGTAACTTCAACGGCAACCTTGATTTGGTTTTAATTAGAAGGAAAGAAATCAAAACTTTTTTTTCGTTATTTCTCTTTTCGATAAAGCTGTTCCTTTGTAAAATTCAAAAGCGGAAGTACCTGAAAAGGACCCGATTTTCAACGTTGTTGTGTGATTTTCATGCATTGCTCTGTGGACATTTTTAATTATTCCGACTAAAAAGATTCCAGAGCAACATTTCACAGAATTTTTTTATCATCAAGTGGTGAATAAAACTTATCGATTTGGAAAATCATTAATCCAAATAAATGATGCCTACCTATGTTTACTAACCGAAGGAGCATTGAGTTTTATCGTAGATTCTATATAACAGCCGTGTGTGGATCTTCACTATGGTTCAAAATATTAGCGAAAATGTGAAAGAATTTGGAGGATCACGCGTACTAAACCCTCTTGACTTGAACAAGCTGCAAAGAATGTACGATTTACTAATATCCCGAATCAATCTTTGGATCGCTTTCTCTTTATCTGTTCTTTGTGGTATTTTATGGTTACGCCTCACTTTATGTATACGTGTTATTGCTATCATTGCAGACGAATCCAAATCAGATATTCAAGGTTTACTTATTATTGGTTTTGGGCTTTTCAGAGGTACCTTTATGATTTTGATTGAATTGCTTTTGTGCCCAGTATCCACAGACACAGGAAACGAAGGAGTTTTGAAGATTGAAATGTTAGCTGTTACAGTAAAAAAGACACTGCAGCTTTCCAAGAACTAACCATTCTTCTTTCGCATGCTTGAACTGAAACCTCCAGTAGTTACTTTGTGGAAATTTTTTGTGCCATTGGCAAACCATTTTTGATGTCTTGTGTACAAAAACAATGGTAACTTATGTGATAATATGTTTACAGATAGAGACTCCAGCAGGTAAAACATTATTGCATATTTAAATATCAAGGCTTTCAAATCACCAAAGTAAAGGCAATAAAATGCAACAAAACTATGTAATATGTATCTATAATGTGAATTATAAATCAAATATTAAAAAAATTATGGTGTTTTCAAATACTTACAAAATAAATAAATAAATATATATATATATTAAAAAAAGAATTTTATTCAGGTCTTTTTTGAAAACCTCGTTTATTTTTTTTCCAAATAAAGTACTTTTAATGATTTGAAATTTAGAATCCTTATTGCTGTTTTAAGCTCAAGTGTTTTTCAAAATTTGTATTTAGAAAGTTGCTTATGTAAACAATTTACTATTACTTTCATTGTTAACAATAAAAAATATCTTAGAAAATGTATAAATGTTTTTGAAATTAATTTTTAATTGGTTATATATTCAATGTGAAATATCAGGTGATGCAAAATTCAGATGCCATTTATATTTTTTGAACATATCTTGTAAAAGTTTCTGCCAAGTTTAAAAATAACCTAGAACTTATTGGCGAAAAAGTTTTTTGTTAAAATTGTATACATCGTAATAGTCATTTTTAAATTCACTTTATATGCTTTTGTATAGTTTGTTTTTTACTGATTATGCATCTTAATTTGGATATTTTTGTACTAAAACTTTCTCTCCAATATATTTTACATATTTTTCTTGCTTTTCGAATGATTAAGCTAAAGTGTGAAGTGAATTTTACTTATTCATGTAAACAATGTTATAAAGACAATTTTATGTGCAGCCAGTGTTGCAGACATATTTTTCAATCGCCTAAATTACTTTTTAAGGAGAACATTTCAAAAAAAAAAGTTTTAAGCATCTTTATAATACTAATTTTTGATCATTATCCTACTTTCAAAATATTACTTGTAATTCAAACACCGAACAAAAATTATAGATTAATTTCACATTAAATCAAGTCTACAAAAAAAAAAAAAAAAACAAATTTCTTACAAAAGTTCAAAAAAAAATCTTAATGCTTGTATTCTTGTTTTTTTTTTTTTTTTTTTTAATGAATGTTTTTTTTAAATCGTTCTATATCATGTAATTTATTATTTATCTAAAAACTATTTTAACTATTTGATACTTTAAACAATGTTATTTTACTTATATAAAAACTATGTTAATATTATATTTAAAATTATCCTTTTTTTCGTAAAAAATACACCTTTTGTAATAAAAATTAAGTATCTAGAATGCTGTATTTTTATAGCTATTCAATAATTTTAAAATTAATTTAAATAATACCTTTATGCATTATAAATAAATTATCTGAAGTTATGAGTATCAGTTCTGCTTCTATTGAAATAATACATAGAGCCTGTCTGTATATGTTTTATGCCAATTTAATTTTAATTTGTCTTTTTATTTTATGAATGACAGACATTTTTTATTAGAAATGAAATTTATATTATATGTTTGCGTTATATTTAAAAATTCGTCCCTGTATTTTTTGAAAATTACAGAATTTTCATTACTTTTTAATATAAATCAAAGAGAAAATTCCTTTACATATCTTCAAATGCTTGATTTTTGGACAACTGCTTGGTAAATTTCTAAAGGGGCAAATTTTCTGTTCTTATAATGAATCTACCGCCAAATGCTGCATTATTACTTGAAATAGTTTGACTAATTTATTGTTACAATAAACCAATCCACATTTTATAATTTGTTTGTGTATAATTTTAAAAGTTTATTCAAAACACATAATACTAAATCGCTGATAATGTATTTACTTTTTAATAAAAAATCAAAGAGAAAAATTCCTTACGTACCTTCAAATGCTGGATTTTTTTGACAACTGCTTTCGGTAAATTTCTAAAGGGGTAAATTTTTCTGTTCTTATGATGAATATACCACCAAATGCTGTATTACTCGAAATAGTTTAAATAATTTATTGTTACAATAAACCTACCCACATATTACAATTTATTTTGTGTATACTTTTAAAAACACATAATATCATTCAAACACATAATACTAAATCGCCGATATTGCAAATTTAAAATTCACATTTTTATTGTTACAATGTATTTTTTTCCAATGGACTTAAACAGAAAAATAATAAAAATTGAGTTAATAATAAATTATCTGCAGTAAGAGTAAGCAAACGGAATTCAAAAATATGTGAAAGATACTTTTTGATGAAATAGCTCCTTAAAATTTTTTACAGAGATCACACTAAAAAATTTCATTTATTTTAATTGATTTATGACCTTAAAAAGATAAAAACAAATGCTAAAAAGAAATAGACACTACTGCTCAGTTGAATTAGTACTGTGAAAAATTCCTTGGCCAAAAAGAAAATTGATTAATTGAGCATCATTGATTAGAAAAGCTTAAAATTTTTAAAAGGCCAAATAAATTAATTGTTTATCAATAATTGAAGCTATTAGTTAGCTTTGAAGTTCTTGTTCTTTATTGAACAATTGTAGATGCAAAAAATTGATTCATTGCTGAAAAAAATTATTTGTCATTTCTACTATTTAAAAGAAAGTAAAAACCACTTAGAAGACATATAAAACTACATTAAACTAAATAGACAGAAAGAATTTCATTAATTCAAACTAGACTTGACTATTTTTTCTTATTTTTACAAATTAAAAGATGTAATTAGTAATTATGCATATTTTTCAAAATTGTTTCAATACACAATAGTTTTTTTATTCACAGATTCATTTCTACCTAGAATATTTATTTGAACTCCAGTTCATTGCATTAAACATTTGATATTGCTTAATATCTGCGTGATTTTGTAAAATAGTTTTTTAGTATGGTAAAATGAAAATTATTATTAAAAAAGGGTTTAAATTTATATTTATTATAATATAAATGGTGCAAACTAAATAGTGTAAATCTGAAATATTAAAAATCAGTTGTCTTCAAAACAATTTCATCAAACAATAACTCTCGAGATTTAGATTGAGTGTTTGTGTATATATATATAATATTGGCAAGTGGAATTTTTAAAGGATTTTCCAAACGTTAAAAATTAGTAGCTTCTAGAAGGTGATAAAGGTGAACATGTAAAAGTTTTAATTAATATTATTGTCAGTATATAGTTTTGAACATATTACTCTGGCAGTTTACACAAATATTGTTTTCTTGCTGTTCAGTGCATGCTTTCCTGAGACCCTATGCGAAAAAAATCCTATCCCTATATGTCATTTCTACTACTTAGAAAGAAAACAATCCTATAGAAAAAAAAAAAAATTGCAACTGAATTAGAATTACCAAACCTTAGCCAACAAAAAAAAATTGATGAAGTTGTGATATTAGGTATTACAACCTTTAGATTCCGGAAAAGACTTAAGTAATTTATCCACCAGCTAGACAGACAATTCCTCAATGGAAAACAGAATTAAATATAGTATTGGTTTTGAAATGATTGTATGACTTCATTTCATGTATGACTTCATTCAATCGATACACGATTTAAAAACCGTTAACAAAAAAATATTAATGACAATTTATAACGATTTATTAATTTTGACCATTACTTAATTTTGACGTAATTTTGTTTTCTGTAGTATGACCATATATATCGCTCTATGCCATAAAAAGTCATTTACGTACTATTTATGAGAATCTTATTAATTGACATTGGCTAAATTCGTGTTGCATATACAGAATACAGCGAACTAGAAAACACAATGAAGACAGCTCACCAATAAAAAAAAAAAAAAACGATTATTGACGTGCCTATCAAAGCTTTGATGGGATATTTCATTTTAAATGACCTATTGAAGAGATCGTTTTATTTGAATTCAGTTCAGATTGTTCTTGTTATTCTGTAAATCCAACGTGTTAACAAACCAAGCTTTGATGCGGATATTTACGATACTTACACTGTGAATAACACAAGAAAAATACTTGACAAAATAGAATATGCGACATTCCGTTTTATTTGAAAGGCCTCTTTGAGTTCAGGTTGTACTTAGAGGTTATTGATGACAAAATCCTCATATGGAAAGCCATTTCTGAAAGATGTTGCTTATTCAATGTTCCAGAAGAAACAAGAATATAATTCAAACATAGAAAAACCCTAAGAAGAAAAATGATAGAAAATAAATCATTTATGGGTCAAGTTTTTATGTGACATTGAGCTTTCGTATATCTCGATTATTACTAATTTGGCCAATCTTAATGGTATCTACGTGAAAAAAACTAGTTTGTATAATACTGATGCACTTTTTCTTATTTCTAATGTTACAATTTGACAAAAAAATCAAGAATTAAATAATGAAAAATTGGAAAACAGTGTGCTGACAGTGAACCGATATAACAATATGAAACTTACATTTTGTTCTGCTTTTTGAATTATATGAATTTCTGCTGATGGAATATCATTGAAATTTTCGAATACTTAATATGTTGTAACGGTATATATCAGGGTGGCAAACCCGCGGCCTGCCTTGAATATTTTCTGGCCCGTGAGATTTATCACACTTTTACAAAATATATTTATTTTATAATGGCTAAAGCTGTGAAAACCAATGTATTAAAAAAAATACATTATGCGTGCATCCATATATTCAAAAATTAACTGTTGAAATTATGAGAAAAATTAACTTTGATTTTTATAATAATACTGTTGCGATTATATGACATCTTGGAACATCTAATATAACAGGTTCTATGTTTCACTTAAGTGACCTCAGTGACGATCCCTAGATACGCACGGTTGATTGATAGCAGAGCAAAAACCAGACTCTTAGTTGAAGTTGTTAGCGCTTTTGGTTAACTTACACCTGCGAATCGTTTTTTCTAAAATGAAATTGACTTAACATAAAAACACGCTGAAACATAACGGATGCAACACCAATTACACTGTACAAATACCCAAATTGAAATCGATTTGCCAAAGCTAAGTGAAAGAGTGGAGAAACAAATATCACACTAGTAAAATAAATATTTTTTAATGATTTTTTTAAATTTGTTTATACTTATATATTTTTATATTTCATTTTTAATGTTATATATTTCTTTACAATGTGGTTTAGCATCATTATTATTATATTATCTATGTTTGCATG